>JARHVA010005094.1:307500-315000 GCA_037957365.1 Torreya grandis
GAAAGATGTCATTTTCTGAGAATATTTATTCATGAAAATAGAAAGAGTAGTAGCAAGTTAGTCAATAGATAATCACTTGGAATGTTTATGAGGCATTACACATAGCTTTCAATCGCAAATCCAAATTCATGAAATTGTATTTTTATCTATTTATTTTTTACAAATTTGGTATATTATGATTCTCATTACATTTATGCTACATTCTCAATTTCCCTATGTTTTTTCCTTGATACATTTTATCATTCAATGTTATGTCTACGCTACATTTTTTCTTGCTACATTTTTTCCTACTATTTTCTCTTCTACTATGTTTTCACCTCTACGTTATCACATAGAGCTGCCTTGGGCATTTTTTGACTGTCTAGTATTTTTATGTCCTTTGCATGTTGGTGTTTTTTCCTTTTAGTGACATTACACTTTTTGTGTTTATTTTCTTGTTGAAAGTGATGAGTTTTATGATTCTCATGATTCATATCATACACTAACCATTGTGTAGTCCTATTCTATAACAAATACTATAATGAGCTTCATTGATACATATATCTAGATTTCATACTTTATGACTTGTTTCATATGTTACATAAATGACTTGAATGATACATATATTCTTATGATGACATACCTTTTAACATATGTTATGATATTTAATGATTATATCTTGATATGCATGACACAAATAACTTGTTCTTTTAGATGAGTATCTTTAAAGAAACATCCCTCACCTTAGAAAGGTGTAATTTAAATGGGATTTTCATACATAGATATGTCACTATTAGAATAAAATCAAATTTTGGTATAAAATAGTGTTTCGAATAATTTTGAATGGTTCAAAATTTAATAATTAGTACACATTATTGGGGCATATTGCATGCAGATGCATTCACATTATAGAAATATATTATTGATTCATACATTTTGAGTGAATACAAATAAATCTTTAAACATAAATTACAAAGTTTACTTCTACATAAAGTTTAATATTTTACATTTATCACATGCGAGAGTGAAACAAGTACATACACATTACACTATTTTTTAGTTTAAAGGGGAATCACAACAATTCATGTAAACATTTTTTTAAAGTAAAAATCCATGCTTAGGGAAAGGATACACTTAGTTTATTATATGATTATTTTTAATTTCAAAATTTTATTAGAAGTATCACAAGAACTAAGGAACATAGTCATAACAAAACCTATATGTCATCTACTATGATTGATTAAATTAAGTGCATAGTGTATATTATAGATTCAAGGTCCTTTAACATTAAGTCATTTGAATCCATTGTGGATTCTAAACCATTTACGTGTTTGGGTTATAAATAACAATAATGAAAATTAAAGTCTTGCATCCCTTAATGGTTTTTAATTTATACACATGTACACTTAAAATTAGGCCTTGATCACCCTTTTTTTATCTTTGTTTAGTAAAGAGACCAATATCTTCAATCTATTCATCAGAAGCACCAACTCTCTTATGCTTCAAGGAAGAAACATCTTTAATAAAAGTTATAAAATCAACATGGTTTCACACATATAGGTATACTTGTTCCTTTTTCTTCATAATATTTTCAAAATTCAAGGTACATTTCAATTTTCAATTTCATATATGGATGCTATCTACTTTTTCATCATTTCAAAAAATCTTAAGGAGATCCATGAATGATTGGATTTTCCTCCCATAGTTTGAGTGTGTTATATATGCTCAAGTATATATTTCATTTTATTCTATTGATTTCATTTATTTATGTCATTTATTTTAACCCACATTTATCTTAATTGAGTTTAACACTTAAGATAGTCCTATTTTATCACCTCAATCTATATTAATTATTTTTTAGGTCCATCCTTTTATAGTTGTTTTTTACACCAATATAAATGTTCCTAATTTTGGAAAACCTAAAATCAACCCATCCTATGTATATCAAGGATCAAATGTTATCCTTCTTATCTTATAAATGAACTATATAGGTCGGGTTACAAGTAGATCATGACATTGATGGGTCAATCTTTCTATTTACATATAAACATCTATTTTTGAAAATTTAACTCTTTTTTATAGGTTATTATTTATTTTTTAGATAGGTAGCATGAGGTTTCATCCATTTTTATCGCTATAAAATGCATATCTAAGCCACTTATTCTATTTCTTAGCAATTTCACTATTCATGCACACTTATACTATTGCACACTAAGCAAATATTCCATATTCTATATAATTTGATTCTATTCACTTAAAAAAACCTTTAAAACAAGTTAGGATCCTATTCTATATGATCCATGTAAAGCATTATCAAGTATTCAATCCATTTATAGATATAAACATGTATCAAAGGAGCACTATGACATTAAACACTCTAGGTGGGAGAAGTACATGAGGCTTGATTTCCTCTTGGAAGTATTTTGGATAATTGGCAAATGTTAAATTATCATTATTGGGGTAAACTGATCTCATTAAATGACTCACTTTGTTTTGGTTGGTTTTTAAGTTATCAAAAGTGATAGTTGGTTTTCAACCTTGAAGTGGTAATTTTTAGGTCATCTGCAAATAATAAAGGATCTAAATTCCACATAAAATCATTTTTTAGAAGGAAAAATGGATATACCATCATTTTTTTATGTGGTTAATATTAACTCATAGGGGTCAAGAGCAACACTCAACTTGCATTTTTCTAGTCAGTTTTGACAAAAAATAATTATAATTTTTATATCAATCACATACACATAATCAAGTCTGATTTTATCACTTATACCATCTTTTAACAGTATAAATTCAATATAGTAAATATTAATCAAATAAGTCTTCTTTACCTCTTTTGTTTTTCATATTTAACTTCTTTCATTCATTTGAGTTTCATCCATTTTAGTACTCAAATTTCATTTTTTTATTTACAAGTCATCTACAACAAGTTCAAACCTTCCATTCATTTTAACTCAATTATATTTAATATGATAAGTTAATTTTAAATTCTTATAAATCACTATTTAAGTATTTGTTAAAATACCTAAAATCATGAAGGCACTGTTATATCTCAAAAAAATTATGCATGTAATAGGTCATTTGTAAAGTTTATTGGCCTGAAATTTTTATAATAAGAAGACTAAATTCATCTCATACATTTTTTTATGTTATGTGTGTATGTATGGGAGCATTGGGAAGGCCTACAAACCTATATTGTAAGGTTAATTATACATTTAGGATGTGTTAGTATATGTCTATAAATTTTTTTTATTAAACATACCTAATATCCCATCTATTATTTGACTATATTTTATATTTCATGTAATTTATAGGCTTACTAGTTTAAAAAATCTATTAGAAGAAAATAAATTCAAATTTCAACAAAATTTCCATAACTATTCAATTTGATTACATGAATTGGGCTTGAAATGATGGGGAATTTATCTTTGGGGTGATAGGAATATATTTAAATTCATTTGGACCCTGAACTAGATTATGTCAAAAGTTTCCCAAGTAGTAGAATGAGGAGGTTATGTATTTTTAAAACTATTTTAAAAAAAAACAAATCCATAAATATTATATATTTTATTAGATGTTATTTCAATGTGAATAATCAAGTAATAAATTATTATTTTTTATTCTTTATAACAAATTAATTTCAAAACTCATTGGTCTAAAACAATTTTAAAATAATACTACCCTAATGTCCTAAAGGTCAATCCTTCAACTAATTACATGTATTTAGTTACTTTTATTTCATGAAATTCTCCATGTGGAAATCATCAAGTGACTACTGGTGGATGCTAGGGAAAAGTGAAGTATCTAGGATAAAAAATGGGTCCATGGGATGGAAAACAAACATACAATGAAGTCACTATAAATAAACCATGTGATAGTGCAATGTGGGAGACATAACTATATTTTTCATTTAAGATTTAATTTGATGTCATTTACAACAACACTAAAAATGATCTCATACACTGTGTGACCTCAAAGCCATGTGATTCTACTATATGTTTGTTGTATATCTTCTCTTTGTATAAAGATAAAATTGGTGGGTATTATCTACCATAATTTCACATCATAACATAAACCAAGCCATTAGTGAGCCTTCTACATGAATTACCATGTCATTCAATGAATGTGGCAAAAAATTTGATGAGCAAAAAAAAATCACCAATCTCAAAATATATGAGGTGACATGAATAATAAAATTTCTAACATGGGACCCTCTAATAATTCCATGGTAATGATAGATCTTCCATTCATCTAGTAACATATTTGACATCTTTTAGACCATCATAAAATGTTATCCCATCCATGGCATGACCTAATAAACATTCTTATGTTTAAATTCTTCCATGTGGATGCTAGAGATATTCTTATGTTTAAATTAAATATTGTCACCAAACATAACCAAATGTCATCACATGAACCAATAAACTAATGATCACACCATGTTGAATACCATGTCACCCTATGATGATTTTATTAAATTTGAAATGCATGAAATCATCATCAATTGAAAACATTGTATAGCCACATAAATAGGAAATTATAGACATTAAATTTTAATAAAAAAGGATTAAAAATACTTATTCCTAATAATTTCACCTTTCTTGGTCAATTCACCAGTTTATTAAACCATAATATCTAATAGAGCCTTCAAATTCTCATAATTACTCTCCATATCTACTATACTTCTTTATTTTATCTATATTCATCCAAATTTAACATTTAATGGCTTAAATATATTTATTTTATGTTGGACAAGAGCATACTAATAAAATAATGGTGTGCTAAGGCCTTGTTCACTACTGTGGCCTTGTCCACAGTGCTTTAACTATCATATTTTATAAATCTCAAATTTCATAATATATTTCCCATAAAAACCAATAGTTCACTTATAAGAAATATTCCAAATATTTTCCCATCAAACCACATTAATGATCACACTTGAACCTAACTAGATCTTGTTGGAAAATGCATCTATTTTATGATTTGAAAGCATCTACCTTCTAAATAAGGCCAATTATTATAATTCTACTATAATACCATAGCCCTTGGTTAAGTCTAGCATTATCTTATTTCATAGTAAGGGCATCATTTGTGAAACATTATAACCCAAACATTTATCCTTATATTTATATTATCTTCCTTAAAGGGATATATACATCAGCTTGAAGCCTTTGAGCTATGGAGGTAACACCCATAAAAAATGTATTATCTAATGATGGTTTCAACATTCTCACATCCACCATTTTTTATCCTTTTTGATTTCATCTATTATGTATGCTTGTTTATAATTAGAGAATTGATTTCTAAGGTCTTACACACGTGAAATCAACCATCCACACATAAACAAGACACCTACAAATAGAGGTGAACAAATCCAAATTTATAGATCTGGCTTAGTCTATCTACATAGAGTTGTATTATCAGATAACAATAAACTATGACCTTGTTTACCATTTGTACGCTTGTCCTAGGATATAGTTAAGGTATAGTTTTTATGCATATATTATTTTAATTTATATAAATGAATGAAAACTAAAGAAAATTTGTTACAGTCTAAATAAATTTATTTGTGAGCACATTTCTCTAAACCTATCCCCATTTTATATTTTTAGTAATTTATAATTTATATAAATTATGTAAATATTTGTATTTACTATATTTTATCTTATTTAAGTTCCTATATCACATTTCAATAGATTGGAATTATAATTATTATTATTATTTTTAATTCATAATTAATTCTTATGTAAATATTATGGTGGACCCACATTTCATTTGGAACAGTGTTTTTTGCATAGTGATTTAGATTAATTCTAAAAATTCATGTCACTAAAAAAATACAATCCTTAACCTTGGATGTTATCTATGACATAATGAATCAATTTATTTTACCTTAAAGTAATCTGAAATTAAAAAACATTATCTTGCCACCTCAGACAAATACTCACATAGAGGCTCTTTCTTTCGACTTCAGGTTAATTTTCTTTGTTTTCTTATTACAAACGTTTGATTTTCTTTTCACTTTATTTTTAATTTTAATTTTATTGTTTTTTAAGTTGTGTTCTAGGAATTTTAATACTACTTAGCTAGTAATTTGAAGGGCAACATGGTGTTTTATTTACATATATTTTGGCATGATGGGTTTTAATTTAATACTCATAGACATGGCATAGATTTAAACATGGAATTTAGTTTCCAGATGCTTCACAATATATCATAACTACCTAGGATCCCTTGTTTACACCAATAGTAAGCTTCTTTTATCCATCTATTTTTTGGTGCACCTAAGAGGAGCATATTGCCAAGGGAAGTTACTCCCAACTTACCCTATAAACTAGGGTTAGTGTGCTACATGAATTATTTTACCTCTATAATTATTAATCTAAAATATTGGGCCAACACAAATAAACAAATAAAAAATTATATTTGAGAGCTTAAAAATAATTTAATCCCTTACCTAGATCAACCATTATCCCTTCCTTTTTCATCGATGGTCCTCTTAAAAAGTAAAATTTTCTTGATTAATCTCATATAGATAATAACAATTCTATTGATTCCTTGTATAACACTGAAAAAGATAGAATTAATTTTTAGTATACTATTGATGGATTAATTAATATATATTTTTTTCATATTGTGCATAGCCTTATTTAATTTATTTTATAATTCTCTTTCAATTTTCATGATACACTCAAATTTACATCTTTCTTATTTAAATGTAATAGTTTTTCTAGTTTTACCTTAGAAAAGTTCCACTCACAAGTTATTTTATATTGTTTTAATGTTCAAATAGCTTCTTTGAAATTTTATTTACATACATCTCATAATTTATATGTTGTAATAATATAAGAGAGGTAGAGCCCCACATCTACCTTCATGTTCACTAAGGAGAATAACTCAACAAAAAGGCTTTGATATTTTAGATCAACTAAATAATACTGATGCCAAAATTTCCTTATTATATATTTTACACAAAACACTAAAGCACAATAATAGTTTATAAGAATCTTTATGAGCTACCCTTTTATCATATAATATTGAATACCCTTATGTAGGGCCTCTTCTATAATTAATACCATTTAGTGGACCAACGAAAAGATTTCTTTTGAGAATGAACAAATTATCCCACACAATGATATAAACCACTACTTACCCTTGTATATCCATGTTTTTATATATAATAAGGTGGTAGAATAAGTAATTATCCATAATGTAATTATTTTTAACGTGTGTAATATATCATTCTTACATTTTTTAGGCATAACAACAAATGAACTCACCCATTTATATATGAATATTCATGCATTTTATAATATCATGTGCTATGTGATTAGGAAAATTATATGTAATATCAGTATAGGCACATGTAATATTGATATGGTTTTTCAATTTATTTGCAATGACATCAATCATATTCTTCGATTAGGAAAATATTGGATTCATGACATGAATGCTTTTCCTTAAACTAGAAATTTATTTATTAAATTTAGTTATCAAGGATGAATATATACATGACCTTTG
>JARHVA010005094.1:317500-400000 GCA_037957365.1 Torreya grandis
GAGAATTTGATCCCAATTTTGGAGAGTAGTGTCAACTGCCTGAACTAGCAAGCTACCAGGAGTATATAGAAGAAATGGTGGCGGTGCTTGACCATAAACTGCTTCATAGGGAGTCATTTTGGTGGAAGTGTGGTATGAGGTATTGTACCACCATTTAGCTAGGGGAATCCACTTGGCCCATTGATGTTGTTGTTCTAAAGCAAAGCAATGAAGGAAGGTCTCCAAGAATTTATTGACTACTTTTGTTTGGCCATCTGTTTGTGGGTGGTACCCAGAGCTCATTCTTAATTGTGTGCCCGTGGAATGAAATAGTTCAATCCAAAAATGGCTGGTGAAAGTGGCATCATGATCTAAAATAATTGAAGAAGGAATGGCATGAAGATGGAAGATCTGATCCAAAAAAACTTGTGCAACTGTGGAGGCTGTGTATGGGTGGCTGAGTGCACAAAAAATGACTATATTTATAGAGGCAGACAACTACAACTAGGATCACTGTCTTTCCCCCAAATTTATGGAGACCCTCATTGAGATCCATGGAAATATCTATCCAAATCCCAGTAGGAATGGGTAAAGGCTTGAGCAAATTGAGAGTCAATGTGGTTTCACCTTTGTTTTATTGGCAAATATCACATTCAGCAACCATTTATTTAATTTTGGCTTTCATGCCTTTTCAAAAGAAGTTTCGACATGCCCACTCATAGGTTTTGAGAAATCCTAAGTGCCCTACTAAGGGGGAAGCATGGATTTCATAGAAGATATCTTGATGCAGGTCTGTACTTTGGGAAAGCACCAGAGGACCCTTGTATCATAGAGAAGCACCATCCCATGAATAATGTGGTAATGTAGAGGGGTTAGTGGATAATTGTTGAATGAGGTGGCATAAGGAGGGATCAATTGCATACCCTTGTTGTACAGATTCCAACCAGTTCATAATGGACATGGAGATGGTAAAGAGGGAAGGCTAATCCTCAAAGGTTTTTGAGAGAGCATAAACCACAACATTGTCTTTTCCCTTCTTATAGGTGATCTCATAATCATAACCCATGAGTTTTATGACCTAATTCTACTGAACTAGGGATGAGACCCACTGTTCCAAGAAATATTTCAAACTCTGATGATCAATTTTAATGCAAAAATGATTTCCCAGTAAGTAGGGTCTCCATTTTTATACTACATGTAAAATTTTCATCATTTCCTTTTCATATGTAGACAAAGCTAAATTGCAGCTAGAAAGGGCTTTGCTAGTGAAGGCAACTGGTCAGCCCTCTTGGAGAAGAAGAACACCCAAGCCAATGCCACTAGCATCACTTTCAATGGTGAAAGTTTTGGTGAAGTCTGGTAGTGCTAAAACTGGTGTGCTTCACATAGCCTGTTTGAGTTTGACGAATGCCTGATCAGCTATTGTACCCTAGGTGAAAGCATCCTTCTTCAATAAGGAAGTCAAAGGAGCCACGATCTTTCCATGATCTTTGATAAACTTGTGATAGTATCCTGTTAGGCCTAAGAAAGCATGATGGCTCTTGAGGGTGGTTGGTCAAGGCCAATTCTGCATAGCACTAATTTTTTTTTGGGTCCACCCAAACCCCATTAGCTGAAATAATGTGCCCCAGATAGTCGATTTCCTCTTCACCGAATGAACACTTGGATTGCTTGGCACATAATTGATTGTCTGCTAATATTTGTAATACCTTGTCAATATGTTGTAGATGCTCGGCCCATGTGTGGCTCTAGATCAAAATGTCATCAAAGAAAACTAAAATAAATTGATGGAGAAAAGGCTAAAATATTTTATTCATGAGTGCTTGAAAAGTGGAAGGGGCAATTGTAAGGCCAAATGGCATGACAAGGAAATCATAGTGACCTTCATGTGTATGGAAGGCCATCTTGGGAGTGTCATTAGGATGCACTCAGATTTGATGATAGCCAGAACATAGATCCAACATGGAGAAGAATTTGGCCCCATAGAGCTCATCAAGAAGCTCATCAATGATAGGAATTGGGAATTTATCCTTGATAGTGAGGTAGTTAAGGGCTCAAAAGTCAATGTAAAGGCACCATGACCCATTTTTTTTGTGGACAAGAAGCACTAGGGAGGAATATGGGCTGGTGCTAGGGTGAATAACTCTAGACTTGAGGAGTTCTCAGACTAAGTTATCAATTTCAATACTTTATAGATGGGGGTAACAGTATGGCCAAATTTTGGGTGGGATGCTTCCTGGAAGGAGAGGAATGTGGTGATCTTTAGGGTGTGAAGGGGGCAAACCTACTGGTTCTAAAAAAATAGTTTCATGTTTGTCAAGTATGGCTTGTAAATCTGTAGGGTGGTTAGTAGTAGTGGGGGGCTAGAGTTGAATGGAATGCAGCTATGCAATGACCCCATGTGAGCCTTTCTTCAAAAAAAATTCCATGCAATAAGAGCTCATGATGCTAGCAGATCCTGGAAATAACCCTTTTAAGGTGTACTTCTGACCATTATCTATGAACTACATCCAAAGCTTAGAGAAGTCCCATAAAATAGGTCCTAATGTGTGAAGCCACTATGCCCCTAAAACCACATCACACCCTCCTAAAGGTAGGGCAAACATATCAGAGCCAAAATTATAATCGCTCATTGCAATACACACATTTTGACACTTCCCTTTACATGGTAATGTGCCCCCATTTAGAAATCATGACTTTAAAGCTAGAACAAGGGTATACAAAGTAGTCTGCCACTTTAGCAATGTGAGGAATGATGAAATTGTGAGTATTACCTGAGTCAATGAGTATTGCAAGAGGGATCTATTTGAAGGAGCCTTTGACCTTCATGGTTTGGGGAGTGGTGACACCTGCTAGTGCATGCACTGAGATCTTAGGTTGAGTCTCTTCAACCACTGGGTCCTCTTCAGTGCTGGGTTCATCTTGAGCATCTTGAAATTTTGGAATATCAGGCTCATTGTCATGCTCTGGTGGTGACTCCACATCTAGTAAGTAAAGTTTTTGTTGGATGAACCCATGATCGCTAACCCATTTTTCATCATAATTGTAACATAATCCATTCTCTTTGTGAGCCCACATCTCTACCTCAATCAAGCACTTAATTGTTGTGGTTATGGTTGTTTACTGATTCACTGTGTTCTTTGCTGTGAAAAGGTGGGAGGATGACACTGTGTGGAGAGTTTATCTTTTACTAACTTAGCCAAACCCAAAGCATCCATCATATTTTTATGTCAAAACATTTTTACCTCCGAGCGGATCGGCTCTCTGAAACCACTAACAAAGCAACTTTTGAAGAAGTCATTTGACAACCCTTCAGTCTGACTAGTGAGTTTTTCAAATTCAATATGATATTCACAAACAGTTCTTGTTTGAGGGAGTTTGGTGAGAGATCCTATGAAATCCTTGAATGTCGAGGGACCAAACCTACCCAAAATTAAGGATGCAAAATTTGACCAATCAGGTTCATCATTTGACTTGAGATACCAACGGTACCACTGAAGTGCTTTTTGTTCTAGATGAATGGAAGTAATTGGGACTTTATTTGTAGAATAAGTATTGTGGAGGTTGAAGAATTGTTCAGCTTGAAATATCCATCTTATAAGATGTGTACCATTGAACCATGGAATGTCTAGCTTAGGGCGACGTGAGAAGTTGGAAGTAAAGGAGCGATGCTCTGAAGAAGACTCCTCCTTCTGCACTCTGTTGAGCAAGATGATATTCAATTGATTCAAGCCACACATCATATCGGTTAACTCTTTAACCTGAGATTTTAATGTGGCTATTCTTTCTCCATGATTTTTGTGCTTGCACAAGTGGTGACCATAACCAATTGTTAATAGCTAGGGATCCTATGCATTCCTTGTCATGATGCAGGGCAGGGTTTGGGGCAGCAACCCAAATTTATTTTTTGCTACTTTTTTTTTTCTTTATTTTATTTTATTTTTTTACTACTACTTCAAAAATGGGTGGGAACTAGTCAATTGAGATGGGGCCATTTCCCTTTTCACTGGCAGGTCCTCTCAATGGGCCAGCTACTTCAGGGTTCCTGTGGTACTCCTCACAATGAGTTTTAGGGCTTATGCCCAAACACTTCCCATAGTTAAGTGGATGGGTATTTACCCAATCTAAAATGACAGAACCTGTAATGAAAAAAAATTCTTGCCAGAAATGGCACAGTTCCTAGAAAGCCCTGCTTTGAAAAAAATTCCTCCAAATCTACCCACAAAGCCAAGAAAGCACTCTGATATTAGATGAGAATAACCTCCTACAGTATATTACTTCCTACAATATATTTAATCAAAATATGTGAAAATAAAATAACTCTTACGAATAATAGAAACACAAAAAGCTTATATTGATCGTAGGCCACTTCGAACGGGTAACCTCCTTTGAGCAAGCTCAATACAACAAATTCATGGATACCTTCATTGGGCCTTAAAACATACTTATATACTAACTCCATTTTAACAACTACTACTTTCCTTGTATGTGTGATAATTCATATATGCTCTAAGGGATGACTTACAAAGCATATGCGTCCATAGCAATTATTACACTAATACTGCAAAGAGAAGGGTAAGGCACATGTTCCTAACACTCACGAGAGGATGCCAAATTTACTTTAGCCTTTGTGTATCCTCCAGCCTTTATTAAATGAAGCTACTTCACTCAACAAATATAGATTTGAACATCAACCTTTCCATGTCATTTTTGAGGATAAAAATCTTACACTAACACATACACCTCAGGATGTCTGGTTCACCTGATAATGTGTTTGTATAATATATTTATTGACTTTTGACAATATCATATCCACAATAGACCAAAAACAATATTGACTCTAGATGACATGACTTTTGACTCTTTTCAACTCATAAAAACTGACCTATCTTAAAACTAACTTTTTTTTTAACATTTTTCAAAATTTTTTTTACTCTTTTATAACTATAAACATGTAAAACCTAGAAAGTGACATAAAAAAATTGACTAATTTAAAAAATTGTCAATTACTAAAATGACATTTAAAAAACTATAAACATTTGACAATTATAAATAATACTTGATGCTTATTCAACTTAAATAACACAATGCCAAGAAATACTCATGGTATGAAACCATTTTCAAATTACTAAGACAGTGAAATAATGATGACCTGATTATGTTAAAATGGCTCTACCAGGTTTGACCCTAGTTACGTGACATGTGCATGCATGGAATGTGGAGGGTATAACAAATGGTTGCAATGAGGAATATAGCTTAAGAAATGGCAATGTGGGTATCACAAGTCTACATGTAATTTGATCTAAGTATCTTCAAATCATTCAACTAATCCACACATGTAATAATGATACTATAATGATATTTAAGGGCTTCATTACTTGTCTTGCTTCTCCTTTGAGACTCCCTTTTTTTGGTATTTGGCACCACTCAGGGTTTAGATGCATATATGACTACATACACCATACTAGATATTTGATTCTGGTAGAATGTGAACAACAAATACAATATCGATTGTTGAAACATAGCAACACTAAATCTCTGCTTGAAAGAGATGAATCTAGAGTCAGATGAAAATAATAGCATAGAATGCAGATAAAGATGATGTAATTCAATGGTGTTGATAGTCAACTGAAGCTCACTAGAAATGATAGAAGCTAGCCACAAAATACTCATCAATAGGAGCACTGTAAAATGAAATGTTTTCCCCTTATAAGTACATTAAACTTCCATTATAGGCACCAAAATTATAGTGATCTGATACCAATAAAGTAAAATAATGTAGAATACTTCAATAATATATTGAGTACAAAGAGATAAATATATACAAAGATTAATAGTTATATATTTGTAACTAATCACCTAACTAACCCCTAACTGCTAAGTACGTATGCCACCTAATCTACCATGTAAATCACACTATCTAATCACTTAAACTAGTGCTATAAAAAATGCACTAACTAAGCATTAATGAGCACATTTAAATAATGTAATATTATCAAGTTTCACCAATAGTAATTGGATGGGGAGCTTCTACCCACACTAAGTAATGAGAATTGAATGAATAAGGCAGAGTCAATCTAAAACCTAAGAATATGTTTTATACATGCACTAAAAGGCTATGAAAAATAAATATTGAAGATTATTTGATCATGTGGTAGAGTCTTAATTGTAAAAATACAACATGGGAAGATGAATCACTCTTGCTATAATATCCATATATGATTCAACATTGAGGGAAACATTACTTTGAAGGGGAGAGGCATGCTACACCCTTACCCTAAAAAGTGTCTATGGATATGTGTGTTTGAAATGTGGCTTATGTAAATTTCATATTATCTTATTATACTTCTATATGTTCTTAATAAAATCGATCTATGCACTAACTATGGCTAAGTAGAGTATATATAGGAGGTACTGGTTAGTCATTGAGGAACATGCTATGAATTATGATATTATCACATTATTATGAAGTTTTCCCCATCAAAGTGGCTTAGTAATATTTATTAAGTATTTTCTACTTCATCAATTATTATTGTGGATCTGTGTATTTTTGTCTTCATTCTGTGACATATGTTTCCATTGTTACGAAACATCTAAGTAATTTCATTACACCTTCTACCTTCATTGGATCATCACATTTGGTCATTTGTAAAAATATACTTGATAATGGTCAAAAGGATGAAAATTTTAATATTGTCCATTATTGTTTATGCACTCAAGGACATTACACCTAAAGTACATTGGTCATGGTAAATTTTAATGAAAAATATTTATTAAATCATGAATATTCTATTTTTTAGAATTTATTTTTGAAAACCTTTTAGGGTTAGTAGATGGGTCCAAATCACTAAAAATTTAGGAATATAAATTATTTTAGGGGTTAGATCACTAACCCTTTAAAATAATATATTAGATTACACATCAATTTTCCACATATATATAGTACAACTACCCTCTAATATCAACTAAGTCAACAAGAAAAACCATAAGTTGGAACCAGAGGATTGTATCATTAAATGACACTACCAGACATAAGAACCAAATATTTTTCCAAATGATAATATCTTATGACAATGTTGAATAGAAGTGCTAAATGATAATATTGAATGATAGTGATGAATGTAACTGCCAAATGACACAACCAAAAAATACAATGATGTTGCCACCAAATGACATAACTAATATGTAACATTTATTCTTTGATTGAATGATAGAACTGAATGGAAGAACTAAAGTTTTGTATCCTCAATCATCATGACATTTGCTGGGAATAGTAAAAGGATAGACAAATTATGAGTAAAATCATGCATATTATTTTATTTTAAAGATCCAACCAAAAATTACACACAATCACAATGCACTCAAAATATATGCATTTATTATTTCTTCATTTGTCATAAAATTGACATTACCTATTTAGTAATATTAAAATAGTTTTGCATGTAAAAATACCCATTGATATCTCACTAGAAAGAATCAACCAAAATAACATGTCACCATGACCCCCTCAATATTTTTTGATGATGACATGCCACCACTCAAATATGATCCTCTGATTTTTGATGATAATGATCATGACACTCAAGTGGTAGAAGAGATTATTGGTTCTTACCAACCACAAAGTTTAGTTGGAATCTCCACTTAAAAATATTCACGATGAAAAATAAGTAGATGGATAATTGAAAGGTCCTTTAAGGTGGACTAGGTAACAAAATTCTAATTTATAGAACTTGTAGAGCCTAAAAATGCTAATGATGTGCTAACATAATGTAAATGTACAATATGTAGCTAGAAACTAGGAAAGGAACACATAATGCAACTAAAATTGGACACGATTGAGAAATATTATGGAAAAATATATGTGACAATGAAGCACCTAGATAGACTAATAACAAGAACAAATAGGTGGGAAATTGTAGAAAAATGCATGCATGTAAGATATGAATGCAAGTATGAAAATGATAAGAAACATAAAAAAACATCTTGTTGAGAAAGGTGGAACAATCGAAGAAATTTTAAAAAAAGTTATGTAGTCCCATTTAAAGGCCAAATATATACAATTCTCTACTAAATATCACTTTCTAAAAAATGGTAGACCTATTTATGTTTTTTTAGATTATAAGATTTTGTTTCAACATAATGGATTTCTGGATATGCCACAATCAAAGAAAATTTTAAAAAAGTTATGTAGTCCCATCTAAAGCTCATATATATATATATAGGCACACACACACACACCACATTCTAAAAAATGGTAGACCTATTTATGATTTTTTAGATTATAAGATATTTTTTCAACATAATAAATTTATGGATATGCCACAATCACATTGGTCAGATAGTAGTGTTTGAAAATTTTCAAAATGTCTAGTAATGATTAAAAAGGAAGAATCGAAATAAAAATATCAAAATTCACTGTTCACTGTTTATCTCACTATCCATTGATGAGGTCATAGTAATTAATAACACATCCTAGGTTTGCATGCATGTTTATACATTTGAAAACTACTCAAGGAAATCTCATCTACTAGCAGTTCATAAAATGGTAGAAAATTTCAATAAAAAAAATCTTTAAAAATTGGTTGCATCTAATTTGAAAGATAAAGCTAGGATGGATGATTATGCATAGTTACAAAGTTGGTATGTGTTGGGGTTGACAGTGCATTAGTTATGTAGGGGCATAGAAATAGTTTGTGTGTTTGTTAGTAAACAATAGTCTCCCCATATATGACTCCAATTAATTGCATGGATCATAGGATGAATCTTGCATACAAAATAGTTAGTAAATTTTATAATGTGGCAAAAATTGAGGAGCTCATTCGTGACCTACATGCTTATATGTCAAGCAGTCTAAAAAGTTTTTGAGAGTTCCAAAAATTTGTAAAATGAGTGACTGAAGGTAAGAAACTATTTAAATATGTTGATACAATATGGATTTCTATGTATGAGCCTACATACCATTTTTTTAAAAAATATCCATCATTAGTAGGTTTTATGTATAAATATCATAGAGAAATTAACAAGGCAAAAGAATTTTGGTACCATTTAACATATTTAGAAACACTACTAACATTATGTAGAACTATTTCAATTCCGAAGGAAATGAATTGTTTAATGAAACATGCTCAAGAGAGATCCATTTATACTGTTAACTTCATGTAGCTGAAGAAATGAGTACGATAATCTCTAGATATACTATACACTTTGAATGAAAATTTTCAAGTTCCCATTTTTAATAGTTGGCAACGTTTGATAGATTTAATAAACCTTGAGAGCTATTTGAAGTTGAATATCAATGAATATCTTTCAACTCCACACTATCCTTTTGAGGTAGATTATTTTCATGAGGCACAAAATCTTACATGTAACAAATTTTAATCATTTATTAATCTTTAACTTGGTAATACTTTAACAAATAAATAAATATGAAACCTTAGTTCAAATAATAAACTAACCTCCTACTCCTCCATAGACAAAGCATTTGTACTCATATTTAGATGAAGCACACTTAAAATTGATGTTTTTTGGAGGTCATACAAGGCCTCATAATACAATACCAGAATAAAATTTGAATAAGAAACAATGAAACTAGGATTGGTAGAAGTAAAATTTAATTAAAACATTATCCTAGAGGAAATAAAAGTGCACTAGCCATATCTCAAATTTTAAAGAGTACGAATAATGTAAACTAGTGCCCAATAGGGAGCATCTAATGGTTTTTCCTATAATACTATTCTCGTGAGAAGAAAAATGAACCACTACATTACAAAAAGGGTCACCAACATCTTCCACATGGAGGTCCCTCTTCTAACTATTTGAAACGAAAGAGAAAAATGAGGAATTTACATATCAAAAGTTGAATTTTGAAAATAAAAATAAATTTATAATTACATACCAATTTGATCAATGTGAAAGTCAAAATTTGACTCCAAATACTTCTTGTCATCATCTGTCAACATTCATTTCAAACTCATAGCATTTGCATTATGAAATGGAAGACTTGTCATATTATGAATCTCTTCTGGTGAGCTACCAAAGAAAATCATTCTGAAGTCTAGATTCATGGTGAAGATCTTCTCATTAGGGTCATAGGAATACATTAGCAATTTTAGTAACCCAATGTCTATTGCATAATAGGGCATATATAATAGGCCACTAAAGCTACATTTTGAAATCCAATTATTGTACGCATCTAGAGTATATATAGGAGGTACTGGTTAGTCATTGAGGAACATGCTATGAATTTTGATATTATCACATTATTATGAAGTTTTCCCCATCAAAGTGGCTTAGTAATATTTATTAAGTATTTTCTATTTCATCAATTATTATTTTCGATCTGTGTATTTTTGTCTTCATTCTGTGACATATGTTTCCATTGTTGGGAAACATCTAAGTAATTTCATTACACCTTCTACCTTCATTGGATCATCACATTTGGTCATTTGTAAAAATATACTTGATAATGGTCAAAACGATGAAAATTTTAATATTGTCCATTACTGTTTATGCACTCAAGGACATTACACCTAAAGTACATTGGTCATGGTAAATTTTAATGAAAAATATTTATTAAATCATGAATATTCTATTTTTTAGAATTTATTTTTGAAAACCTTTCAGGGTCAGTAGATGTGTCCAAATCACTAAAAATTTAGGAATATAAATTATTTTAGGGCTCAAATCACTAACCCTTTAAAATAATATATTAGATTACAGATCAATTTTCCACATATATATAATACAACTACCCTCTAATATCAACTAAGTCAACAAGAAAAACCATAAGTTGGAACCAGAGGATTATATCACCAAATGACACTGCCAGACATAAGAACAAAATATTTTTCCAAATGATAATATCTTATGACAATGTTGAATAGAAGTGCTAAATGATAATATTGAATGATAGTGATGAATGTAACTGCCAAATGACACAACCAAAAAATACAATGATGTTGCCACCAAATGACATAACTAATATGTAACATCTATTCTTTGATTGAATGATAGAACTGAATGGAAGAACTAAAGTTTTGTATCCGCAATCATCATTGCATTTGCTGGGAATAGTAAAAGGATAGACAAATTATGAGTAAAATCATGCATATTATTTTATTTTAAAGATCCAACTAAAAATTACACACAATCACAATGCACTCAAAATATACGCATTTATTATTTCTTCATTTGTCATAAAATTGACATTACCTATTTAGTAATATTAAAATAGTTTTGCATGTAAAAATCCCCATTGATATCTCACTAGAAAGAATCAACCAAAATAACATGTCACCATGACCCCTTCAATATTTTTTGATGATGACATGCCACCACTCAAATATGATCCTCTGATTTTTGATGATAATGATCATGACACTCAAGTGGTAAAAGAGATTATTGGTTCTTACCAACCACAAAGTTCAGTTGGAATCTCCACTTAAAAATATTCATGATGGAAAATAAGTAGATGGATAATTGAAATGTCCTTTAAGGTGGACTAGGTAACAAAATTCTAATTTATAGAACTTGTAGAGCCTAAAAATGCTAATGATGTGCTAACATAATGTAAATGTACAATATGTAGCTAGAAACTACTAAATGAGCACATAATGCAACTAAAATTGGACACGATTGAGAAATATTATGGAAAAATATATGTGACAATGAAGCACCTAGATGGACTAATAACAAGAACAAATAGGTGGAAAATGTAGAAAAATGCATGCATGTAAGATATGAATGCAAGTATGAAAATGATAAGAAACATAAAAAACATCTTGTTGAGAAAGGTGGAACAATCGAAGAAAATTTTAAAAAAGTTATGTAGTCCCATTTAAAGGCCAAATATATACAATTCTCTACTAAATATCACTTTCTAAAAAATGGTAGACCTATTTATGTTTTTTTAGATTATAAGATTTTGTTTCAACATACTGGATTTCTGGATATGCCACAATCAAAGAAAATTTTAAAAAAGTTATGTAGTCCCATCTAAAGGTCATATATATATATATATATATATATATATATATATATATATATATATATATATATATATATATATATATATATATATATATATAGACACACACACACACACACACACACCACATTCTAAAAATTAGTAGACCTATTTATGATTTTTTAGATTATAAGATTTTTTTTCAACATAATAAATTTATGGATATGCCACAATCACATTGGTTACATAGTAGTGTTTGAAAAATTGCAAAATGTCTAGTAATGATTAAAAAAGAAGAATCGAAATAAAAATATCAAAATTCACTGTTTATCTCACTATCTGTTGATGAGGTCATAGTAATTAATAACACATCCTAGGTTTGCATGCATGTTTATACATTTGAAAACTATTCAAGGAAATCTCATCTACTAGCAGTTCATAAAATGGTAGAAAATTTCAATAAAAAAAATCTTTAAAAATTGGTTGCATCTAATTTGAAAGATAAAGCTAGGATGGATGATTATGCAATAGTTACAAAGTTGGTATGTGTTGGGGTTGATAGTGCATTAGTTATGTAGGGGCATAGAAATAGTTTGTGTGTTTGTTAGTAAACAATAGTCTCCCCATATATGATTCCAATTAATTGCATGGATCATAGGATGAATCTTGCATACAAAATAGTTAGTAAATTTTATAATGTGGCAAAAATTGAGGAGCTCATTCGTGACCTAATGCTTATATGTCAAGCAGTCTAAAAAGTTTTTGAGAGTTCCAAAAATTTGTAAAAGGAGTGACTGAAGGTAAGAAACTATTTAAATATGTTGATACAATATGGATTTCTATGTATGAGCCTACATACCAAATTTTTAAAAAATATCCATCATTAGTAGGTTTTATGTATAACTATCATAGAGAAATTAACAAGGCAAAAGAATTTTGGTACCATTTAACATATTTAGAAACACTACTAACATTATGTAGAACTATTTCAATTCTGAAGGAAATGAATTGTTTAATGAAACATGCTCAAGAGAGATCCATTTATACTGTTAACTTCATGTAGCTGAAGAAATGAGTACGATAATCTCTAGATATACTATACACTTTGAATGAAAATTTTCAAGTTCCCATTTTTAACAGTTGGCAATGTTTGATAGATTTAATAAACCTTGAGAGCTATTTGAAGTTGAATATCAATGAATATCTTTCAACTCCACACTATCCTTTTGAGGTAGATTATTTTCATGAGGCACAAAATCTTACATGTAACAAATTTTAATCATTTATTAATCTTTAACTTGGTAATACTTTAACAAATAAATAAATATGAAACCTTAGTTCAAATAATAAACTAACCTCCTACTCCTCCATAGACAAAGCATTTGTACTCATATTTAGATGAAGCACAATTAAAATTGATGTTTTTTGGAGGTCATACAAGGCCTCATAATACAATACCAGAATAAAATTTGAATAAGAAACAATGGAACTAGGATTGATATAAGTAAAATTTAATTAAAACATTATCCTAGAGGAAATAAAAGTGCACTAGTCATATCTCAAATTTTAAAGAGTACGAATAATGTAAACTAGTGCCCAATAGGGAACATCTAATGGTTTTTCCTATAATACTATTCTCATGAGAAGAAAAATGAACCACTACATTACAAAAAGGGTCACCAACATCTTCCACATGGAGGTCCCTCTTCTAACTATTTGAAACGAAAGAGAAAAATGAGGAATTTACATATCAAAAGTTGAATTTTGAAAATAAAAATAAATTTATAATTACATACCAATTTGATCAATGTGAAAGTCAAAATTTGACTCCAAATACTTCTTGTCATCATCTGTCAACATTCATTTCAAACTCATAGCATTTGCATTATGAAATGGAAGACTTGTCATATTATGAATCTCTTCTGGTGAGCTACCAAAGAAAATCATTCTGAAGTCTAGATTCATGGTGAAGATCTTCTCATTAGGGTCATAGGAATACATTAGCAATTTTAGTAACCCAATGTCTATTGCATAATAGGGCATATATAATAGGCCACTAAAGCTACATTTTGAAATCCAATTATTGTACGCATCTAGATACTATACAATCTTCAAAATGTCTAAGCATAAGAGGTTTCTTTTTATGGCTGGGGAATTGTTCTGGGTGGGGGAAAAGGGGGATGAGAAATCTATTCTATAAAATGTTAGAAATGAGGGTAGAGTGTGAGTATTTATAGGACAATGGAGAAATTGAGCAACCAGATAGTAGATTGGCCACATTGGTTACTCGGTAGCATGGCTCAGCATCATCATTTGATAATGTCTACTTCAAATGCCATTCGACACAATCCTCTAATGCTTGACATCTGGTGCACACCAGCCACCACATACCATTTGGCACAGTCAGATGACATAATTGTCTAGTAAAATTGTTTGACATAACTATCTAATGTAATCATATGACATAGGCATTAGTCATAGCCATTAAGTGGAATTATTTGATGTGGTTCCATTCAGTATCTACCTTTTAGTGCAGCCAAATTATTGTACAACAATAATAGGCAACTATTTTTTTTTGCTCTTTCAAAGTCATCATAGATTAGCCATTGCCCATAGAGGATTTGTCACGGCTACAAATCAAATTTCCCTAGATTCGCCAAATATTTCTTATAGGTTTTCCATTAGGGCCTATTAAAATTAACGCTGACATTGATTTAACTCCCATAATAGGACTCTCGTCAATGTAAAAAAACTCTCTAAAAAATGTTGAACCACACATCTTTTAACTTGTGATGGTTATTATAATTATTTTATTTTTTATCCTCTTTCTTTTCGAATGTGCTCCAAACATTCAACTTTGTAATATTTTTAATTTTGAATCTATGATCCTTTTCGAAAAGACACCCCATAATTTATCTAGCAACCTTAAAATATCCCACAAAACGTTTTTCTCTCTTATCTAATTTTCTCAATTTCTTCATTATACTCTTAAGAACAAGAAAAACAATATGCACACCTTGCATGACCCAAAACTCTAATTTTTAATTAAACTATATTTTTTTTCCAAAAAAATCCTAAAGTACAATTGAATAGATGATGCATAAGCATTAACATCCTCATTTTCACCCTCTTGTTCCCCATCATTTCTCCTTCCCTTATATTCTTTCATATATTGGTATAATTGAATGCTTGATTTTCTTACAACAAATATTGTTTGGTGGAGAGTAGGGGTTGTTGAAACACTAAAACAATGAAATTTTATCAATTTCCATGTGGTTTTTATTTACAAAAAATCTGATACATCATGATCGATGAAATGAATTCCATAGAGCCGAAATTACTGATTCGTATTGATCAATGCTTCATCAAGGCCTTACATTTAAATAGAAGCACAATATTTTTTTTAATATCTGTTATTTTTGTTATCGACTTTGGAAACTCCCTCCAATACAAGATGTTTCAATGTAAGTTAGAATATAATATGGTTCAACTATGTCTCGAACCTTTGACATTGATGTTACATTACGCATGTTCTATTAAAAAGGCTCTACCACAATTCAAGCGGATTTTTACAATCTTATGTTCAACATTCAAAACTTTCAACCAAATCTTGAAAGTTAAAATTTAGTCATATCTTAAACAAATCCCCTGATTATGTATTGATCCTCCCTGTGGCTCAAGCAAATCTTAATCAACATCAATTAGAAATTGCTTGGGCTTAAATAATATATAAATCACAAGACCTAACATTGCAAAAGAACAATAATTGATATTAATATTATTAAATATTAAAGACAATTTTTTACAACAACCTCAAGAATACGCTCCTTGCAAAAGCTTGAAATTTCACTTCACTTCTGTTTCGAACAATTTGCAAAAATACATAACAGTAAATACATCCACATTAAAGAAAAAAAAAGAGAGAAAAAATAATGTCTAACTCGCACTAGCCTCTTCCTTCACTTCTCTCGCTCTATTAATGTTTTGTTGTGACTCCCTGCTATTGCTAATAAAAAAAGTAATATTGCTCTCTTTCTTGTTCTTCTCCATCTCTCTTTTATCTTCATCTTCTAAAGATAAGAAAGATGGATGCAAATCTAAGACGTTTTTAAATAGAAGTTTAGGAAGCCACTTTTATTTAACATGCTGGGCAAATTTAAGAAAACAGAACACTGTTTTTGAAAACTCAGCTTCCAACCACAATCCGTTTGGCCTTTTGCGGAAGGAGGCCCTGTACACTACCCGAATCTAATGGCAACATGGGACAAGTAATTGATGCGGGTTACTTTTCGATGCAAAATTGTCAACCAGTTTATGTCAAAACTGATAGCAACAAGACGATACCTACTTAATTGCATCGTAACTACAAATTAATTGGATTTGACGGATTTTGAAATAGGATTTTTTTATTGTGAAATTGTCAACGAGTTTCTCGAACACGACCCATGCAATAAAGGTAGTTTCACTTTATTTCAAAATCGACAGCAATGAAGACGTTACCAACTTCGGTGTACGTTTTCAAAATACATGACATCCAATCTACAAATTGACGGCAAGGGATAAACAACTCGATGCATTTGGAAAAAGTGTGGAAAATTTTGTTGATCAACACAATACACTGTTCTCCTCCAAAATTGATAATACAAATCGTGAGGGTATATTCACGAAGAGAAAACACAATTGTAAACTGTAAGTTGAATGATAATTATATTATCAGCGGTGTTGCGTACTCATGATTAAAACCAATCAATCTAAATCTAAATTGAAAACGGGAAGGTAAGGTCTAAGCGTTTAGAAGAATAACTGTTTGTAAAGACTGATTGCGACGTGTGAGTAAAGACTGGTGGCAAGCATTAAATACACAGTACAAAGAAACAACGCCCGTGCCTTCTGAATTTCTGGTTTCAGAACGAACCACGTTTACCCATCTCAATTGTTATAAGCAAAGAAAGAGAGTTACAAACATTAAATACAAAGTACAAAGGAAACAATGCTCGTGGCAAGCAAACATACATAATTACTATCATACACATGGATGTTCAGCTTTGAACTTTTAATACTTTGTCAGGACAACCAAACTTTGAAATCGACATATAATTCGTGATTATGATTCGTTTTATTAAAGAAAAAACATTTTTTAAAATCCTGATCAACGGAGAGAGTGGAAGTGGAACCAAGAATAATGACAGGTGCAAGTAAATTTTTTGATCCAACACTAAGTCTTAACACACTCCAATAAACAATATCTTAAACACCGTTACCAGTCCTAGAGACCTGTTTAACCTAAATCATATCATTTCATCTAGATAGAGACATTTTAAATTTGATTCAATTCACTCCAATCAGAATTTATGTTAATCAATGGAGATGACCTAACTTCAAAGACGTTAGAGGCGGTGCAAACCTAACTTCAAAGATTGACAGAACTACAAATATCTGGAAAATCAAAGAGAATGAATTGTAGTTGTCCTAAATGGAAGGTTCTGCTAAAATTTTCAGCATTCTTGTGGCTTTATAGTTTTCGTAGAATTAACATTGTCTGCATCGTATGTCGAAGCACAGACCGAGTCTAGAAAGCCGTAAATTTCGGCTCTCTACGGATTTGGAGACTCGACCACAGATCCTGGTACCAAAAATGGGATTGATACTATTGCCAAAGCTAACTTTCCTCCTTATGGACGAGATTACTTGAATGGTCGACCAACTGGGCGTTTTACAAATGGAAAATTAATAACAGACGTTATCTGTAAAGTCGTCTCTTATGTTTCCTGCAATTTTCAATAAAATTACGTGTTTACAGGCATTAGAACAAATAGTTTTCTTGGACTATAATTAGGTTGCATTTAGTTATGTTGTTCTTTTAGAAATCCACCTTATAATTAGGAAAAGCTAAAAAGATCTAATCAAACGAAGAAATGAAATATACCTGACTACCCTGGATAAATGTTTCTAACTGGCTGCAATATATTATGACTACAGCTGGTTTAGTGGGGTTACAAGAATTGCTGCCAGCATATTTAGACCCTGAATTTCATGTTGAAAAACTACTCACTAGTGCAAGTTTCGGTTCGGGTGGTGCAGGATTACAAGACACTACCTCATTATCAGTAGTTAGTATATCTTCCATTTTTTTTTTATCGATATATTAGTTATATCTTGAGAATGAATTTAAAACCACCACAATTTTAAGGTATTAGGTTGACCTGTACTTGCAGAATGTGATACTGTTGAAGATACAGATAGAAAATTTCAGGCATTACCGATCGCAGCTGGCTGATATGATTGGTCAGCAAAATGCGAGCAGGATAGTATCAGAAGCATTATTTGCTATCAGCATGGGAACTAACGACTTTGTGAATAATTATTTTTTAAATCCTTAAACCAGTAAAAAATACAGTCTTGAACAGTTCGAGGATCTTCTTCAACAGTCTCTAAGTGGATTTATACTGGTAAAACGGGTAAAGCCTAAACAGCCAGCGTCTTCATATTGGTTGATGTTAATGCATAAACTGTTAACCTTTTTTTAATTTTAGAGAATGTTAGGATTTTACCTGAAGTTTACTCAATGCTTTGCAAAACCTTATAACCCTGATAAAGGTGGTGGGCTTTATGCAATAGGTCCCATATTCGAAACTGCATGTCATTAATAGTTCACTCCTTAGATGAGACATTAAGATCTGGAAGATTCTCCATATAAAAATAAATAAAATGATTACCAATATTAAAAAAAAATGTTAACACTTTGCGGTGTGACACGGAAAACGTATTAAGAAGTCTGTGCGTTAACATTCCCCCTGTGTGTTTGATGTCATTTAAATTGAATGCAACTACTGTTTACTTTCCTACGCTGCTCGCCTTGAATAGGTATAAAGTAAGAGTTACTATTTAGAAAATCAGGGAATCACAATTCAAATGTTTTGTCAACAGAATGTTTATAATGAAGGCGCAACTAGACTTGCTATCATTGCGCTTCCTCCTGTTGGGTGTTGCCCGTCACAAATTACATTGCATAATTTGTTGAATGATGCATGCGATGAGGAGATGAATGAGGCTGCAATATCTTTCAATGAAAAGACCGTGGTTTTGATAGAGAAGATGAATGTCAGTTTCCCGGGACTTAGAATTGCTTATTTGGATATATATGAGAAGCTGTATGACATAATTAAGAACCCCACCAAATATGGTAAGAATATATATTTCTATTTGGTAAGCATTTTGTATTCTGTTTTGGTTCCAGCAGTGAAAACTGTTGAACTTTACAATAATTTATCATGTGGCAGGCTTTGAAGAAGCAAGAAAAGGTTGCTGCGGATCAGGTTTGTGGGAGATGGCGATATTTTGCAACAAGAACAGCCCAACCTGTTCCGATGCATCGAAAAATGTATTCTGGGACAGCTTTAACCCAACAACTTCAACCTATAAAGTTAGTGCTAATGACGTGTTCCAGAAGGCTCTTCAACTGAATCTATTTTAACGCCCATAATGTCTGGAAATGAATCGAAAACTACTCAGAGACGTGGGTAAGGGTGCTGGTACGGGGATTGAGATGCCATTTAAATAACCGTACGATAATATTTTATATAAATATTGTTATTATACTTTATATAAATATTTTTATTATATTAAAATTATTAAGAGGGAAAAATTCATAGTAAATTATTATACAAAGATATTTTACTTGTGTGTTCGACTATTGTGTAATAAATAATTTAAATTGTTGTGAACATGGCGAAAAATATACACAACTTATGTTAAGGGGTGCTTTTGTAATTGTACAATCATTAGGTAATCACTTTTCATCTTAAAATACATCGCATGTACACTTCTTATTAAATAATTTAGTATTGGATTTAATATTATTATATTATTTAATGAGAAAATTATAATTTTTTTGATACATGATAATTGTGGGATTGGCAATCTATACCTGACCTAGAACATAAGTAGGGTTTAGTCCCTGTACCTCCACTTTAACCAAAAATTATTGAAAATAAACAAACCTCCTTCCAAGTGTAGAAGTTGGTATGTTTTGGTGGTAGCTCCAAATTATATGAAACGTATTGAGGATGTTGTGAGAGTCATATGTCATGATCTCACAATCTTTCATAATGTGATTCTTACCGCAATTGAATAACCATTTTTGAAAGGTGAGTGACTTAATAGTTTTGCAGGCTGACAAAAACAATTAAAATATCACTATGCTTTCTACAACGAAGGAGTACTTTTACAACAATATCATAAGATTATAACAATCTCACATAAACAAAGCTACAAAACAAAACCTCACACAAATACAACACACTCTATTTTTGGTTGATGCAAGAGTGCAAGAACCCTATACTGCTTATATATCAATTTCTAATGCTTTCTCTTGTAATGTAAGTATCTTTATTAGCCTGATCCACAATACTTGGTTTAGGATAGCTATATAAATTATCAAATATATATCCTCTCTACAGGATGTCAAGATAAAATATTTAAGTATCCACATAGTAACTAAAATCGTTTGGTTGAGTGGTACTTCTCATATGTTCACACATGATATAGGATGTGGTAACATCAAGTTACAGTGATTGTAACACATTATGCATCGTTTGTGATAGAGTGGTGTGTGGACCCATCTAACCATGCACTTTGGATAGTTTTCAATATCAATAGGAAAATCTGTAGGTTTTTCACACTTTATGCCTCTAATGATGACTTTTATGGATCAACATTATTATGGTGGCTAGTAGAGCACCTCCCTATATCCCACTAGATCTTCTATGGAGATTTGAACATGTCCAAATCACTTGAACATAAATGAAGAATATTAGGCATGAGATGGTGTGTTGAGGAGACAAAAAACTAATTATGCATGCATAATAAACTGGGATTTTATGACCATAACCATCACCTAGAACATCCTCTCCCATACCCTAGTTCACCTGGTCAAATTTATGTTAAGGTAACAAAAGATTCCGTTAAAGACATGAAAGGGCTATTATTTTAGATCAAAACATTTTTGTCATTTTCATATAAGTATAATAGGCCTATTAGTATGATTCTAGATTTCCTTCCATTTTCTCACAAACAAATAACTTTTTTTGTAAAATGGTGCACTCCTCCAATCATAAACTTCAACAACTATTTTTATCTCAACACATTCTATATATAATGTTGGCTCTTAGTTTTACACCTCTTACACTTGGCCTAGCAAACTTGAAGAAAATGTCAAATAAAGATGAAAAAACTACTAGTATGTCAATGTAGCTAAGGAAGGGTTTGGCATCTAGAATGGATTGGATGCAAAAAATGACTGCGAAGCACTAAAAGAGGGGATGGTTAGCTCCCTATTACTTCTAGCTCTGCTAGACCCAAGGTGAGAGGACCTATGGGGTAGCTTGCTTAGATGGAGAAATTATACAATTCAACCTCCATGCAGATTTTTACCACAAAGAAAAAAAATATATGACCAAGGCACAACCAAATTTGCACACTCCACCTAGGAACATTTGTCACATGAAATGCATAAATGCACTAGGTCAAATACAAGCTATTGAAGATAGATATGTATGTGCTTTCAATCTTTATTCTAAAGAATTTTTCAACATTAAAACACTGAATAGAAGAATGCAATTCTAGTTTTAAAAGCACAAAATGTAGACACATGTTAAGTATGGAATATTTATACATCTATAGACAAATAACACTTATAGTATGCAACAAGGTGTATTATCTACTGGGTAGGAAAAATTGATAGTTAAAAAAATGCGGTGGTGTTCTGGTGGTTTTTAAATAGCAAGGATTCTTGCAATGTTCATGAACATCACTTATTGCAAAGATGTAGGAAAAATGACTTACAATCTAATGGGAAATACTATAAGTGGTTTGAATCCATTGATGCCAATAGATTGTAAACACCCAAAATATCCCTAAAACCCTAGAGAATACACTGCAACTAAAATTTCAAATACCTTTCCCTATCAAATTCATGAACCCAGGGTGACATTATGATGTGTTCAACAAAAAATTTCCAAATTTGTATCTAAAAAGGGGTTTATATCCTAGATTTATGCCTAAGATGATAACCATACATAAGCACAAAACTAGTATCCAATTAGCATAGCATGTTAAACATCTCATTGCATTTTATTAATAGAAAAAAGTAATAACCATAGGTATTTTCCATTATCTTGAAAGAAAATTTCACATACATTAATGTTTCAAAATGTCGTCATGGTGACAAGCATGGTGGGTTTTCTCCATGTTGGACATGGAAGACATATAGACATGCTATTAGAGTTTGCTAATGGTTATACAACTGTAACCACCTTATCAAGAAAGATAAAATGCAAACAACATTGATCCCAAATTTTGGAAGAGCCTATACTTAGAGACAATAGCAAAGACCAAAAAAAACATCCTAGGAATAGAGGAGAAGCCCTCTATTTATACAATTTTTACCCTTCTTTTTAAATCTGTGAAAGGGGGTTACATTTTGAAATTTTCAAAATTACAGTGAACACTCTATGTTTCACCAAGATGCTCCTAACTAGAAAAACCCTTTGTCATACCTGGCATGTTTACCCATTTTCATGAAAAATTATTGTTCTAACCACCTTTACAAGGAATGATGAAGATTTGGAGCACATTCTTTGATTTCATGGCTGGAGATGCCTTTTGTTTGAGCTAAAAATAGAATATTCATGGTAGAGGCTAAACAAACCATTTTTCTTATATGTAACTTCTTGGAAATGACCTTGACCACTTGCTTACCTAGATAGAACCTTATTGGACAATTTCCCTTCTTCATATGCATGACATGGAATAACCCACTCTGGTAATGATGGCAAGACAATATTTTAGATTCATGGCCATTCAAATGGTCTTATTTGGAGTGGCCCACCTTGGATTTGCAAATGTATAATTTCTCTCTCATGGAGGAGCTTGAACAAGCAAACACGAGAAAGTGTAATACATAGGTTTATTTTACCTTTTTAATTTTTTGGTTCTAACTTGTTTTTTCAAATTTTCACTTTTTCCATAGTTTCCTTTTGCAAGTTTACTTTTTTCAAATTTGTTTCCACATTTTTAATGCATAAATGAATTATTTTCACTTTTTGACCTTTTGGGGAAATCCTAGCCCTTTTTGCAAATTTGTAATTTACAAATTACAAAATTACAATTTGCACTTGTAGTTCCCCTTAGGGAATTTAGAACTCCAAATGTAATTTGTAATTTTGCAAAATTGTAAATTGAACTTTGGGTTCCTATGTCCCTCAAAAGCTCTTTTTAGGGAATCCAAAATGACAAATGCAATTTGTAGTTTTGTAAAACTAAAAATTGCACTTGGGGTTCCCATTTCCATCAAAAGCATTATTTAGGGAGATGGTGACTCTAATTGTTGTTTACAATTTTAAAAAATTGTAAATGGCCTTGAAAGTTTCCATTTGCACTAGGACCCCATGTTGACTAGCATTGACTAGCAAAAATGGGAGATCCAGGTGTAATTTAAAATTTATATAAGTGCAAAATTGCAAAATTGAATTTCTGCCCCAATTCTCCCTAAAGCTCCTTGGGTTGACTTCTCTCATCCTTTCTTTGACTGGCAAGATTGGGAAAGTTAACTACAACTTGCAAATTATGTTTCCCACATAAATTTCATAGGGAATTTGAGGTCTCACCTACAGCTTCCAGAAATTGCGATTTTTTTTATTTTTTCAAATTTATCTACATTTTCAACCATTTGGTTTAACAAATCACCCTAATTTTCATTTTGGAAAAAGGTGAGAGTTGCCATCACTAAGTATCTTGTGCTTCTTCTATTGATCACCTGTTCGTGTAAAAGTTCATGTACATATCTAGGCCATAGACATTACTATCAAAACAATGATGGCCAAAGCTTATGAACATTCATAGCTAACCCAATTCCAAACTGACTTAGCAGTGGGTTATTTTTAGGTAAATAGGTTTGAACACCTTGGAAGGATGCATCAATTTGTAAAAGAATCACTCTCAAATGTTGTTTTTCATATCCTAACCCCTGTTGATGACCAATTTGATAAATTTATTTAATCTTAACCAAAGATAATTTAAGATACAATTTCAGGAGCTCATTTGTGAATGCCATCTAAACATTATTGATAGTATGTCATTTTGGGCCTTTTAATACCTCTACAATTTTATTCTCCTTCTTGCTAGTCCATTCTTCTTAGCAAAACCTATTTAGAGGAGATTGTTGTGACTCAACTTGGTATACAAATTCCTTAGACATGCAATTCTCACTTTACCTTACCCATGTAGCTATTAAAAGTAATCAAACATTGAATATTTAAAACAAAAACATAGCTAGTGATTCCTTCCTTGCCCCTAAGTCACTGTTAGATTTTATACTAGTACCTTTCTCAAGATTTTAAACTTTTTTTAATCTCTTTTCATGTCCATGGGTATTTTTAAACAAAACTAAGAGGCATCTGTCCCTTATGGCAATTGGTTGGTAATTCATACCTATTAGTCATTCCCACTCACCTTTTCTTTGTGGAATCCAAAACAATGCAATCAAATGGCAATTTGGCAAAGTTGTAAATTTTTTCATCATCTCCCATCTCTACCATTTAATTTTCTCTTTATTGCTTTTCTTCAAGATTCATACTCATAAAAATAATTTGCAATTAGAACATTATTCTTTACCATTTACTCATTTGTTTAGAAACTCCACTGATGCTTTCCGTACCATTTTGCAATTTGTTTTTAACACCCCCAAAACACAATTGCATCTAGACCCTCATACCTCTACCAAACTATTGGGTGCATTTTACAATTCATACCGAGTCAAGCTACTATCAATGGGTGAATGTTTCACCAAGATTTTATCTCCTTAAATGTAATTACTTTTTACAGCTGACACCTCCGATGGATCTCGACCCCCTGATTTGTAATTTTTCAAGATTAATTTTTCCCCTCTAGATCCCTAATTGATTTATATGGTACCATTGGTAAGAGGGTCCACATTGTAGTCAAATATAAATTTTCCACCATGTATTCCCTACAACCTTTTAAAAAACCGTGTGTCATTCCTTATAGATTATTTATTTGTTTTATACTTTCCACGTGGTCACCTCCACATAAGTTCTTATGTTAAAACATTTGTCAATTTTATTTCCATGTAGGAATTTTTAGTTATGGTGAATTTTGTGTTGGCTTGATGGCATGGATGCCATTAACATGCTCGTTGGCTCTTTATCATTCTTCCCAACAACACTTAGAATTCACTACATTCATCAAGTGCTGGACCTAGCCTACATGGGCTTCAATTTTCCATGTCATTTAATCAAAAAATGGCATGAATATGTGGTTTTGGTTTGATCACCAACATTGTCTCTCACCTAGGGATGTACACCCCTTACGAGCATGCAAATAACCCCCAAAAATAAGACTAGGTGCCAACCCATTGGGATATGTGGTCAATACTCAATAAATTTCATAGTAAACCACCTATGAAGGCTCAACAAAAAATGGAAGACTAAAAAAAATAGATCAAGAGGATCTAAAAATGAATACATGACAAAATCATGAAAGGAAACTATACAAATAAGTCCTAAAGTAGAGGGGAAACATAAATAATAGAAGGACAAAGCAACAAGACTATACACTATATGATATTTACATAATTAGGGCCTTAGATGAGGAAATGTTTTATATTTTTCTGATAAATTGGTAGGTTTGATATCTCATCATCCCTTAATTTCTTAAACATTTCTAGTAGCTTGGTGGCTAAGTTAAAGCAAATCAATCTCTACACATTCCTAAAGGTGTTGTTGCTAGGATGTAATAAGATGATGTGCTGAAACAAATCCTTCTTATATGATCTTAAATATGGATATGACCAAGCCAAAATATCTTGGTACCTTTTTAGCAATTGTGAATAAACTTATTTCTTGATTACAATGAGGTGAGTACCAAGCAAGAGTGCCTCAAGATTAGCAATGTCATTCATGCATTTAAAGTACTACTTGAAAGAAGACTTAAAACATTCATCCTGATGGGTATAGAAGATAATATCAGCTTCTCTTAATGACATTATCCAAACAATAACATTATTGTCAAACCCAACATCAAGAATAGCTAGTTGCTCAACAACATCCACATTCCCATCTAGGTTATAAAATTTCAAATTCATGTCCAAAACTTTTAGAGAATACTTAAAATATATAAGTGCATCATGATTGGCTAACTCATATGTTTTTTTAATATTATCATTACAACTAAATTTGGAATTCAAGACACATACCTTCATGACCATACTCCAAAGTTGATTATCAATAATAGCCCCCGTCATTTCCATGGCAGTAAAAAACATACATGGGGAGTCTTGATAATTGAACATCATAAGCTCACTTTTGGTTCCCATTTGTACACCTCTATCTCTTAGCCTTACACACTTATATAAAATGGAAAAAAAATATTAAAAAACCACTAGTATGTCATTATAGTGGGGGAATGGTTTGGCATCTAGAATGGACCCGATGTATAAAATGATTGAGAGGTATCAATAAAGGGTATGGTTAGCTCCCTACTACTTTGGTCTCTACCTGAACCAAGGTGAGAGGACCTATAGGGTAGCTTTCTCACATGGAGAGATTCTACAACTCAATCTCCATGGTGAGTATTGGTACAAGGGAACATAGATATGACCAGAACACAACCAAACTTGCTCACTCTACCCAAGAAAGGTTGTCACATGAAATGAGAAAATACCCTAGGCCAGACACAAGTTACTAAAAGACATATATAAAAGTGCTTTCAACCTTCATTATAAATAATTTTCAATAATAGGGCTAGATGGAAGACTATAATGCTGATCTTTAAAACACAAGATGCAAATTCATGTTATATAAGAAAGATCTTATGTATTTATTTGTAAATAACACTTATAATATGCACTATAGGACAAGGTAGGATAAATTTTTAATAATATAAAGGGGTGATGTGCTGGTGGTTTTCTAAACAATAGGGTTTAATTCAACATACATGACTCTATATATTTTAGCACACTTGCAGGACTTCTTTTCTTTTGAGGGTAGTCATGGTAAGTTCATCATTCCTACCCTCAGAAGAGGAGGCATCAAAAATGGGTATTTTAATAGAGATAAAACATTTTATCAATCAAAACAAAAATATTTATAATAGTCAACATATAATTTAGAGGTCAAACCCGACAAATCAGAACAAAAAAATAGGAACAGTCTCATATCAGCAGTCAGTTTTCACACCAGATAGTAACACCAAAAATGGGAAGTAGCTCCAAAAACAAAGGTGTATATAGTTTTGTGCTCCTATATAGATAGAAAGGGTTTCTATAAATATCAAAAAATTTAGTTTATGGATACTTTTTGCACTTCTATGTCCTTCAAATTCATCAGTTTCAACATAGTTTTATCAGATACAGGGGATTATCACACACAACATGATGGTTATCACTTTCATTTCAGATTTGGAATTTGGCTTAAACTTCCAAATTATAAATCATGTTATAGACATTAGTGTTGGGGCCAATGTGCACAACACAGTGATCTTCTTTTGTTTTCAAGTTCAGTTCATTCAAGGCATTCTTAGTAGTTACGTGCGTTACTCCATCTGTAGGTGGTTGTATTCACATTTAATTTTCATTTTCATACAAGTTTAGATTTTTGAGTAATTGAGTTCCCAAGTTGGATTTCATATAAGCCTCATACATCAGTTTTAGAGTGGCTTTCATACAAGCCTAATCTTCATCTTTCAAAATGGCCAAGAGTGGCATAGTTTTTAACATAAATTTGACTATCGATACCACAATGTCAGATTTCTATCACATTAATTGGCTCCATGAGCCATCTCATATGACATATATTTTATATCAATATCACTTCATGGGGAAATGATGGATCTAAAGGGCCAACCTTTATATTCTTGAGCCACCTATTAAGAGGGATTAGACACACATTTTAGACATCGATTAACACACATCATGATTCATTAACCTCACATAGTTGGTGATGATGGAACCAAAAGGCCAACCTTTGTATTCTTGAGCCACTTTTAGAGGAATTGAGCACTCAGCTCTATTCATGATATTACTCTTGATTCAAAACATACTTATCATAATCTAACATCACAATAGGTCTTGTAATGGTTTGAGTACCTGATGAGGTGTATTCATTCTTCTCTCTTGCTTTACTCAACTTTTGTACATTATTATTTTAGATATAACATATCTAGTAAGAAATGATCTACTTCATATTTTTATTTTTAGATTCACACATCACAACATGCTCTCTCTACCCACATCCAACATCACATAGCTTCATGAGCTTTTCCCTTATAGGTAAGTTTAGGTATGCTTTTTATTTTTCCTTTATCCTAATATTTCACTTTGTTGCATCACTAAAATAAAGTGAGGGAAAATGTAATCATATAAAATGCAAAATTGGATGACTTAGGCATGGCTAATAACACACAACTTATAGGTCCTCTTTCTTTCTCACTCAACCCTTCTCGATTAGAGTTTCACTGATTCTCAGTCATCGATAGCTTCTTTGACTTAGCTTTTTGAGACCTAGGAAACCCTCTCAAACCAAAATATATCACCCCATGTCTTATCCTCCTATGAAAATATCACCTAACTTGGATAAGATCACCACAACTTAGGGGTGTCCAATTTTTAGCATTGTTGTCCAAGTTCATTTTAGCCTTAAACGGTCAAATTTTCCTAATTCCTTATCTTTTCCCCTATCAATCTAATGCAAGCTCATCTAACCCATGATCATTAGTTACCCTATAAAAGGCCATTCAATGTCAATTTATAAGGGTTGGTACTCATTCACAAAAAAGAAGCAAGAATATAAGCAAGTACACTCAAACACTATTTACTATTCTTTGTATATAACCTTCTAAGAGAAATTCAAGCCTATTCAAGCACTCATACTAGTCTCTAGTCATCAAATGTACATTTGAGTTTCACATCTAGTTGCATGTGCCTTCCAATCTATCTCTCTCTCTCTCCCCCTACCCCCCTTAGATATATACACTTTCCAAATCTATATATATTTATCATGATCTATGTTTTATATCCTTACAATGATATGTATTTTTAAAGAAACTTGTCAATAGGCATTGTAATTACATTGACACAAAGTTGTACTCCTAAGCCTTGTTCTTTTAATTTTAGTATTTTAAAATGCTTTAAATCTCACATTATATTCCTTGATTGTATACTATAAAAATATATTAGTTTTAGGTCAGTCACAAATAAAGCACTTAAGATTGGCACATGTAAAGATAAGCTATGTATACACATCTAGGTATGCATTCCTTTCATTTCAACTAGTAGTTTCACTACTAGATTAAATGGGCAAAAACATGTAGATGATATTTATGGACTATATAGTACCTAAATATTTTAAACTCGGTAAAATTAGACCTTGGTTTTTCCTCTCAATTATATACATTTCCTATTTTGGCAAGTCTCACATTTGCTCCATATTATGACCCTTGGCCTATCTCTTAATACAAACACTCATATGTTGATGACCTAGACCTTATATATTTCCCAAAATTATTAAAATGTGATTATCTTACCCCTCTATAAGTTTTATGGCCATACCCATTTTCATGCTCCCTGTACACTTGTGTTCAGGATAGACACCTACATTGACACTAGTGTCCTACCCTGACGTACATGTCTAATGTCGTAAATCAATCTAGTTTTCAAATAAAATGTATTTTGATGGTCATCCTAAGTTCTTTAATATGATTTATTACTTCAAATGGATTGAGATAAATATAAGATCATCCCTCCATTTTTCACCTAAGAAACCCCTGAAAAAGACCTAAAGAGACCGAAAAAGCATATCAAAACTATTCTATCAAGCATTAAATTGAACAATGATTCCTTATTTTCCCTATTTTCATGTCATTCATATGGAAAACACATTTATAGGTTTAAAATACAAAATTAGTAGGCTAAAACCTGATTTAACAAATTACAAGCTAGGTCATTGTTATACTTGATTTTCACATATTATATGATTCACTCACAAGCCAACATATAGGGGAGAAATGCATCAGTCTAAGACCCTCTTTGAATTATTGGCTATGTAGGTAGCACCCACTAACAATGAGATATTTAGGGTCAGCTCAACAACATGTATCCACTAACCCATATTCCCCTAAGGTCACTATGAAGATGAAAAATTAGGGTTTTATAATTTCATGAGGAGTGATAGTACATAATCCAAATATAAAAGTACTAGAGCAAAGCTAAAAACAAACCCAAAAAGATCTAGATGGTTTCATCATTTTCTAATAGGTATTATGTACTGGACAATAGCATCAAACTTGAATAGTAGCATTGATATAGCAATACCAAGCCAACAATAGTGTTTTTGGCTTAAGAGGTTAAATTTATAGAATCATGCTTCTATTTCATAATCATTTTCTAGCCTAATTTATACTTGTTCTAGATCTCTAACTATTATGCCATTAGAACCAACTAAATAATTTTTCTCTATCATTTCTATAAATAGATTAGTTGTACTTTCAATATTTATATTATCTCAATTTAATGAATTCAACATATGTTAATATCTGAACATAGCACCCAATTGGCCTATTATAAATCATATTATTTCCGTATTACACTATCATTTCTATACATCCCTTTAACATGTAGTTAACCCCAACTCTAAATTTTAAGGGTTAAATAATTTCTCTAATGGTATAAGATTTTGTAAACACAAACTGAAAGGATAAGTATAAGACACTTTAAAATTTATAGGTTTTACACAAGCTTTGATTGTCTTAATTTATATTTTTTCAGACCATGTCAAAGTCAGTTAATTTGGTATAACTTTTTTTTAAAAATTCCTCTCTAAAAAGATAGTGTAATTTTTCTTTTGTTCTTCAATTTATTTTGTGCATTTTTAATTTCATTTTTATTATGTTTTATACTTTACTTTCTTGTTACCATTTACTCTCTTTTTTACTTTAAATTATTGAATATAAATGTAACATCTATTTGATTATATATATATATATATATATATATATATATATATATATATATATATATATATATATATATATATATATATATATATATATATATATATATATATATATATATATATATATATATATATATATATATATATATATATATAGTCCATTGACTATTGTACAAAAGTTTTTTCTTCTTGCTAAATAAAGAAGCCAATGAAAATCATAATATCTTTAATTGTTTTCTATATAAATTAGTATAGTATTTAATCAACATAGTCCATGAAAAAATTCAATATAGGTTCCTCAAGATTGATTTCTCTTGCCATTTTTATTATACATATATTTAAGATACCTATACTACTTATATTGCATAACTGTTTATTGGTAATTAATGTATCACTATATTTATTTTTCAAAAAATTAATAAAGTACAAGAATGGTCTACAATAATAATGGTAACGAGTTGGAATTCATACCCTATATGCAACAAGTGAGAAAATGTTTATAAGAACATTACCAAACAACATAAATTTGTTCAATGGGAAATAAGACCTAAATTTGATGGTGATCCTACTTATCATGTTATTTTTTTAATGATTATTATCTATTAAACATATACCTTAAAATGATAATATAATTAATAATAGAAGAATGAAACATTATAAATTGTGTGTGAGCGTGTGCCCGCGCGTGTGCATGCACGTGTGCACATATGTATGTGTATATATGTGTATACATAAATACACAATACACATATAAATATACACACATATGTTTATATATTCACACACACACACACACACACACACACACACACACACACACACACACACACACACACACACACACACACACACACACACACACACACATGTGTGTGTGTGTGTGTGTGTGTGTGTGTGTGTGTGTCTATATATATGTATATGTATATTTATGTATGTATATATGTATATGTATATGTATGTATGTATATGTGTGTGTATATATAAACACACACATGTATGTATGTACACACTTGTACATGTATATAGACATGTACATGTATATGTATGGATGTGTTTCTCTATATATTCTCACACACACATACACACACACACACACACACACACACACACACACACACACACACACACACACACACACACACACACACACACACACACACACACACACACACACACACACACACACACACACACACACACACACACACACACACACACACACACACACACACACACACACACACACACCTTTATATGTTTTTATGGTATGTGTAAAAGTTTAATTTTCATCTCATATAGTTTATTAAAAAAATTCATTGCATTTTACAAATAAAAATATGTAACACTCACATACTCCTTTATATGTTTTTATGGTATGTGTAAAAGTTTAGTTTTCATCTCATATGGTCTCTTAAAAAAATTGATTGCATTTTACAAATAAAAAATGTAAATACAGTCATATAGCCATCAAATTTATCCCTTTGTATGAAACACTCTAAAGTGAAAGCCTCTAAATATCAAGAGAAAAATTACCTATCAATGGCATCAAGATAAATAAAAAATCCACCTTACTGTGTCTTTGAGAAATATTGGATGGGTTTACCCTTCACAAAATTTTCTACAGTGCCTTCTTCATCCAATATCTTTGCACTCAAAATTTTTACTTGATGTTTTTTCCTAATGGTTGTCAATAATGCCTAACATTTAGGAAACATTGAGGAACAACAAATGGCTACCTACTTGCCAAGAAGTGTTCTTTCTCTTGGGTAATTACTGTATTAATTAGAAGTTGTGTATCCTCAACTAATGAAATTCCACCATCATATTTTTTAATCATCATTGATCTTAGAAAGTCAAATTAATGAATAGGTAATTCATATGCCTATGCCATATTAATATCACATGCAAATTCATAAGTTAGGACACATACCTCTTGTAACACAGTCCAAAACTAATCAACAATAACAACACTCATCAATTCTATGGAGGAATATATCTTAGTTTGGGGACATTAATAATTGAACATCATAATCTCATCACTAGATGATACAAAATTAGGTTCATCTGCATATTCATCAATCAGTTCATTTGTATCACATGGAGGATGTGGAAATAATCACTTGTCACACTAATCAACATAAATGTCACAATTTATCACATTCACTTTGGTTTTTAATGGATTATGAACTTATTTCACAGTTCCTATATATTGACGTCTATCTATTTTCTCATCATGTGCAAGCCTCTTCTCGCTATCGTTATCTTGATTATGGAAAGTAGGCCCGCTTTGTGCTTGATTCAGATTTGGATCCCTATCTTGACTAGTAGACACATAAGGGACCCCCTTATCTACCCTAAAAATCTTGTATGACATCTCTTTGGTAGTTGAGGCTAGAGTCTTAACCATCTCCCCAAGATTGGCATTCTTAGTGCACTATGTTTTTTTAATATTGACGAACTTCACATCAACTCACTTGTTCATTGGCTTTCCCAAAACCTTTATGTTGTTCTCGATTTGGATGGCCATATTGAATGCCAACTAAAAGTTCATGGGAGGTTTATCTCACAAGTAATATGCAACCTTATTATCAAAGTCATCATAGTATTCTATCAAGCATGCTATATCACTAGGACTTATGTTATCGGGCAGCTTCATCATAAATTTATTGAACTATGTGTTGAAGTCTTAAATGCACTTATTTGGGTTCTTATTGATGTTTCGAAACTCAACCAAAAGGAACCTTGGATCAACTTTATCACCATACTGAATTCTTAAAACATTCCTCATTTATTCTCATGAATCAATGCATCCATATGAAAGAGAATTAAACCATTCATGAGCATTTTCCTCCACCCTATGCATAAACAACTTAATGCACACATCCTCATCATCAACCTCATAATCTTTAATAATATTATGAAAATATCTCAAGTTTTGATCACCACTCACTGCATTATTCCCTTGAAACTTTGGAAGGCTTTTTCTTACTTCATTTGGGATTTCATTAGGATAACCTTCCATGTAATCAAAATTTATAGGATTGAATTTAGGAACACAGAATATAGGGTGTTCATTCTCATTTAGGTCCATATTCCTCATAATTGGTTCATTTTGAGGTGCAAGAATAACTAGCAAAAGGATGTGAGGGGTTGAATGAGCGGGACTTTTAGGATCAAACTTGGATGAGGATTCAACTAGTTGAGAAGGAGATGGATAATAGATAGGACTATAATTTTCAAGATGACTAAAAGAGATATAAAAGTCCTCAACAATGGAAATTTCAACAAAAATTTCAATATTATCATAATCATGGTAGTCAAGACACTATTTAGCATCTAAAACTTGCCCTTTAATAGGGATCCAAACTTGTCTCCCTCTTCTTTAATGAATACATAGGGGTGAGACAAGTTTCTTGGATGGGTCACCTTTGAAGGATGATCTGAATCCTTCAAGCTTTACAAGCAAGAAAACACTCAAATCCAAAAATTAATATATTCAAAATAGGCAACAAACTTCCTTGAAACTAGATAATAAATTTGGATTCACCACTATAATCATAATTCTAGAATATAATAGTTAACACATTGATTGTGATACATGCTAAAAACATACTTGTTGAATTTAATGATGGAATGAAAGGCAAAGGCATTTAAATTTTAAGAATTATGTCCAAAAGGGGAGAAAGCACCTTCCAACATGTATATTTAATAGGTATTTGTAATAGACTTAGCAGAAGTTAAATTGTCAAATATTTCAATTCCTAGCATGTCCCCTAGTGGAGTGATGTAGATTTGATGGATAAGATAGTCCAAATGTAGCAAATAATAGTAGAGAACTTCACAACATGAAATAATTATAGTTTTCTACAAGAGTCTTTTTCAACATAAGTAATCAAGACTTCAATTTAATCACCGGTAGTGGTGCCAGATGAGTGTTAGTGCCTAGTTGTACACCTCTTACGCTTGTCCTTGCACACTTGAAGAAAATGTTAAATAATGATGAAAACCCCACTAATATTTCATTATAGCCATGGAAGGGTTTGACATCTAGAATGGATCAAATGTAAAAAATGATAGAGAGGCATTGACAGAGGGTATGGTCAGTGCCCTAGTACTTCTAACTCTACATGAACCAAGGTGAGAGGACCTATGGGGTATCTTGCTCAGATGGAGAGATTATGCAATTCAACCTTGATGGGGATTCTTAGCATAAGGGGACACAAATATAACTAGAATAGAACCAAACTTAATCACTCCACCCAGGAAAGGTTGTCATATGGAATGATCAAATGCTCTAGGCCAGACACAAGATACTGAAGATAGATGACAAAGTGATCGTAATCTTCATTCTAAAGAATTTTTAACAAAATGGGCTAAATGGAAAAATATAGTGCTATGTTTTTAAATCATAAAATACAAACACATGGTAAGTGTGTAATATTTTATGCACCTATAGTGTAGATAACACTTAAAATATGCAAAGGGTGTATTATTTTCAAGGTTAGACAAGGTATGACAAGTTAGATAATTTGTGAAAAGGGTGGTGTGTTGGTGGATTTTAAACCACATGGTATCTTGAAGTATTCATGACAATATGAATTTTTAAATATATATTAAAAAACTCAAATACAAGATAATGGGAAATACCAAATGATCCTTGAAAGACTAGAATATAGACTAAAACTAAACTCTCAAACACTTTTTCATGTCAAATACATAAAATCAATGTGCCCTAAATGTTCTTTCAACAACATATTATAAAAATAATGTAGAAAGGGTTTATAATCTAGATTCATTCTCAAAATGATAACCAATAATGAACAAAAATGGAAATGTCCAATCAGCGTAACTTGCAAAACACATTGTCACACTTCATCAGTAGGGAAAAACAAAGAACCAAAAACAATTTCATTAACATGAAAAGAGATATTACATACATCAATTTTTCAAAATGGTGTCATGGGAAAAAGCATGGTGAGATTTATCCATGTTGGAAAGGTGAGACATAAACATGATGTCAAAGCTTGCAATGGTTGTACACATGTAATTGCCTTAACAAGGAAGACAAGATCTATACACATCAATTGATCTCAATTTTTTTTGTAGAACCTAGACTTAGGGAAATTAAACAACCAAAATAATGACCCCTATTTTTTGAATAGAATAAAAAACCCCTATTTATACATTTTTTACCCTTTTTAAATCTGGGACTGTGGGTTGCAATTTGGAAAAATGCAAAGCAACCCTCCCAATTCTACGAAGATGTTCCTAGATGGAAAATATTCCTTACCAAGCCTTAAGTCTTCATCTATCTACAAGAAATATCATTTATCTAATTGGATCTATAAGGAATGATAAATATTTACAACAAAACCTTTGATTTCTTGACTAGAGATGCCTTTTTACTTGATCAAGAAGGTGAAATTTTGTGGTGGAGTCCAAACAAACCTTGCCCTCATGTGTAACTACCTAGAGATGCCCTTGACCACTTGCTTGTATAGTTTGAACCTCACAAAAAGTTGTCTTTCCTCTTATGCATGCCATGGAACAACTTGCTCTTATAATGATGGCACGAGAATGCTCTAGTTGTGGTAGAAATAGTAAATGATCCATGACCATCTAGAAAATATGCTTTGGAATGGCTGACAGACCTTCTTCTACACTTTCAATTCTTATATGTCCTTGAAGGAGCCATTAATTTTATCTTTAAAATAAAATATTGACACATATTAACATGTGGCATGCCACATCAAATCTAGCTAGGCATTCATAGGGTTTAAAAGTGACTAAGTTGTTTAATTGCCTCCAACTTGGACACTTATCACTTTCTCATATAGTCTGGAAGATGGATCAAATACATGCCATTGATCTTTTAATACATATCTGGGACTTAAATTCATCACATTTCATTGATATTGATTTGGGCCTCCAAGACCCTGCCACTTGGTAGCTCTATGGGTTCCCTACGTACCTTGTAAACAATATGATTGTTTGAATGCTACCACACCACATGGCAGCCTCTCATTAGATCTCTAGCCTCATTGAATTGTCAACTCTTTGCTCACACCATTGGATATTTGAAATATGATCAAGATTTTATCATGACCTATGGGCTTGAAACTTGTTGCTTTCACATTTGTCTGAGTCCTTTTGAAATGTCCACCTTCATCTCATACCATTGATCACATTTACATTGATCAAATGCACTTTGTTGATCTTTATTCATAGGGTCTAGTCCTTTATTACACATACCATAGGATCTTTGACAAGGTTGCCATAATGGTGACACCTTTCATCATCTCATTAGTCATGAGCATTTGTTAAAGTTTTGACCTATTATGCACCATCAATCAAAATATGTATGCTTTGCTATGTACCATCAATTAATGGGAACATGCTCGATCTTTAAATCATGCCCCATGAGATTGACACTTATCACTTCCATGCTTGTCCTAAGCCGTTTTGACTTATAACCTTTGATCATGCACCATCAGATCATATTTCCCTGAGTTAATGTGTACCATTCGATTGTGATCCACTAGGTTGGACATGATTGGCTCCAAATTAACATGAAAATAATTAAGTCATATTTCAAGGAATAAACAACATGGTATAAAGTCTTAGCCTAAGGTTTTGTTTCACTAGTAAATATTATAAAAGCTTTAGGATAGGACTTTAAGCTAAGTTTATAATGAAGAGACCAAGTGTTATTTATACCATGTTAATAGATAAAAGGGATGAATGGCCACGGGATATAAAAGGGACCAAATATTTATTTTACACTAAGGTTTGGTCTTGTTAATAAACATGACTGAACCTTAGTATAAAAATTAAACTAAGTCTATGCCATATTTAAAGCATTCCTGCATAAATTATTCCCACCTAATTTAAATTTATATCAAAGGGCCTAAGCGAGGAAAATTAGAGCAAGCATCTTAAGATGCTCATACATAAATTCTACTTGGATTTTGATAGGCCAAAGGATGGTAAAGACCAAATTAACATAAAATCATGTAACCTAGACATTGTCCATTCCAAATGGACTTCATTAGACTTTCAACATGTATTTCCAAATTGTGAAGTTCTTTGAGCATTTATGTGAATATAGAGCCTGAACAATATATTGTAAAAGACTCATTGAATTAAGAAAGAAACTAATTTAAATTCCTACACTAACTCCATAAAGAACCTACCTCTAGGATCAAAAGGAAAATTATTTAATTTAATGCAGGACACTTGACTTCTGATGAACACTTGAAATAAGAAGTGGGTTAAACAAATTAGGCATTTAGACTTAGAATGGGCTCAATTGCTTTAGTGAAATTTTGGGCACTAGCACCTATTCCTTGAAAGAATGGTCTTTTCCCATAAGTGTGTTGGGAGTTTGAATAATCTTTCTCTATCTAGTGTTATATTTTATATCTTCTTGTGAAAAATCAAAAATTGGGGTTCTATGGAATCATGAATTACCTTGACCTACTAAAACACCAAGTTTGATGTTAATAAACATGCGATCAGTCATTTTATACTTAATAGCACAACAATAAGCCTCATCAAGAGTCAATGAAAAAATCCACATCCTTTTACCTTCCATTTATCTATTATTTAAGCATGTGACTCTTATCATTTAAGTATGAAACTAATATCACTAGAATTCTTGATACACCATTATTTCATCCAAGGACTCTCTTTCTTCACAATTTTTGATCTAAGCCTTTAAATTTTTAAGAATTATGGCCTTTTGGAAAGGGTGAGATGTCTATAATTTGTAAGGGAATAGAAAAAGAAGATAGTAAAACTAGACACAAAGTTAGAAGCATCAAAAAAGTCGGTGAATATATGTAATATTTATGTGGTATGGTTTTAGAATAAATACCACACATATATATGTAAACATTAAAATATCATTCTCTAATAACTGCATAAGTTAGCAAAATTACACACACAGAGATACGTGCACGCGTGCGCGTACACACACACGCACACGCACGCACACACCCCCACCCCACCACCCCTCCCCCCGCCTGCCCACACACACACACACACACACACACACACACATTTAAATTAAAAATATGTAAAGGAAAATTACATAAAACATAAAAATTAAATTGTGGTTGATTTAAATTTTGAAATAGTGTTATTGTTTATAATAATTAGATATTTGATGCCTTCCTCATGATAAAAGTTGTTTGAGAATTATTAACATTTACAAACAAATTGTTACTCTATGTCTTAAATGAGTGGTCTAGATAATTGAAAGCAATGTATCTTGGAAACTTATTTTAAGCCACTGCATTGCCTCTGGGTCACCTTATGGTAAAGGAAGTTGAAAAAATATTGCATTTTACACCTTGATTATTATCATTTCCCTCATCAATATTTATGGATATTTTGTTTCTAAAAGCATTTAGATAGCTTTAAAACCTATCAAACCTATAAAAAATGGGTGGGTAATAGTTTTCATAGTGGCATATTCTTCAATGACTACAATATTTGGTGGTCTCCTATTGTGATCAACTCAAGTCCTATTTTATCAAAATTGCTAGGTATGTAAGCTTTAAGGATTTTAGAAAAGGAGAACCATAATGTAAGGATTGGATATTTTATAGTGATTTTGGTCCTTGGCCTCTACTGAAAGATAAAGAAACATTAATCAATTCAAACTTAACTTCTATTCTATGCATTTAAAAAAATATGGCTAACGTCATGCTGCATAAGATGGGATTTTATTCCCCATCTACTTGTAGAAATGTTGGAGATGAAATTGTGTACTTATTTAAAAAAATATTCTTGAGATCTCCTATATCAAATCATGAGCCCATTATTTTTGACTTTTGAAAAATTAATTAGGTGTTAGAACCTGAATTCCTCACCCAAGACTCATGTTACCAAGCTTAATAGAATTTTGAATGCCAAGCTTGACCCTAAGCTCAACCAATTTCTTTGTTGTCTATTTTATTAAGGTCATCCCCTAGGGGAGTGCCTTTTACATATTGGAATTTCTCAACCCAAGTCTTGTACTTATTCTACACCAGAGTCTTTTAGGCACCTTTTTGAATTTTCCCCAAAGACTAATTTGTTTGGCATTGACTTTATAGCCTTTTTCATGATTACATCCATAACCGTTTTCTTGGCATATGTATTTCTTTCAAGACAATGCTCAATGGAAGACATATATAAATTTTCTATGGAATTTATTTTTCAGTTATCGAAAACTAAGAATTTAGGTCAGTTTATCAACGAAGAAGCATATTTTCATATTGTTGTTAATGACAAGATGATTGTTATCTCTTCAAATTTTATGTATATAAAAAATAAAGAAATAGAAGGGGGATCTTGAATTCCAACACCTATAGGAAGTTCTCAACAAGTGGGAGAGTGCTCTATGTACTATGAGTTGTGTCCCCCTTGACCATATAGAGTATGAATCTCATCCCTCAACACTCCAATACTGATAAAGCTTCTTGCACAATCACAGTCACTTGTCCATTTTTCCTCCTCGTCGAGGGGGTGGAGTGCACTACCACCTCCTGTGAAACATTTTTCTAGCGTATCTTAGTGCAGTTTACTTGTGTAAATAAGTGGTTTGATTGGCCTTTTAAAAAGTGGACTCCATGTAAAACCTTTAAATTTTGCCTCTTTTTTGTTTCAAACAATTTTAAGAATGTATATTGGTGTTATTTTCGAGGGAAAAGAGGAAGAAGATGATTTGGTTTGGTTTCAAGAAAATCCAAATCCAAGTGAATGATTCAACCAAGTGATAAAGTAAGAAGTAGTTCTAAATTGAAAGAGATTGCTAGGCATAAATGAAGATACTCAAATACCCATTATTATTAATTATCTGTTTGGTTCTTCATTACTAATAAGTTTCGATTTTTTATTGATTACGCTGTTGTAGGTTGGTTATTGATTTGCTTCAGGTTGACTATTGGCTTGTTGTTTGAGTACAACTAATTGATGGATGTTGTATATTGTTTGAGCTTTTTATCCTTAGTCTTGGTAAAACATTGATAGAGATACTTTATTAGATATTTTATTGTTTATTCATTTTCCTCTTTGAATAAAGAAAGAGTCCATTTCAAACCACTCATTTTACCTCTATCAACAAAAGAATATAGAATGATGTGTACATTTACACCGAGAAAAATAAAAAATAAAAAATAATATTTTATCTCCAACTTTTTTTTAGCTTTTTCCTTCACTTTGACTCCACTTCTCTTGCTTTATCATTTTTTATATTGTGCCTCCTTTGTACAATTGCTAGTAAAATAATATTCCTTCATTTGAATATTTAAAATATATATAAAAATTGACGGTTCGGGAAGCCACTTTGATTCAACATGCCGTTAATTAAGCGATATGAAATTAAACATGGAATGATTTGGTAAAATAGAAGAACAGGACATTGTTTTTGAAAACTCAGCTTTCAGCTACAATTTGTTTTGACTCCTGGAGAAGGAGGGCCTGTACACTACCCAAGTGTAAGGGCATGGGACAACTAATTGATGTGGATAAATGTTTACCGTGGACAACAAAGAAAATATGGCATGGATAAGATTAATGAGTGCCTGGATTTTTTTTCCTTTAAAATTGTCCACGAGTTCCTCCAACGTGATCCATGAATATGTGTTTTCTCATTATTTCAAAATTGACAGCAATGAAGACGATAATTTCTTCTGTGTACGTTTTTAAAATACTAAGATGACCAACAATCAATGAAGATAAACAACATTGTAAATGATGAATAAGACGTTATGGGCGGTGCAAACCTGACTTCAAAGACTGACAGAACTGCAAATATCAGGCAAATCAAACAGAATGAATTTGAAGGAAAATATGAATAGAAAATAAACAAGAAAACAAGAACTATTAACTCAGAACTCAGAAAGCTACAGCAATCTTGAGAAACACTATTCTATTCATCTTCAAATTTCCCCTTGATTACAATGTGTGCCCATAGGGTCTTTAAATAGAATTAAATACTAAACAATAACTGAAAATAGACTCATCTATTATTAGCTTCAACTACTTAACTAACTGCTTGTTCAAACAAACTCATATCTAACTGATTGTTATCTAACTCAATCCTAACTGTCAGTTTACTAACTGATGCTTAACACCCAGTTTACTAACTATTTGTTTAACTGCTTGCTTGCATGATAAAGGAGGGAGGTGGGAGAAATTATCTCCAATTAACTTGATTTTCTAACACTCCCCCTTAATTTCTACCACTTACAATTTTAGCATTTACAATGCCTAAATTTTGTCTCAAATAATCAAAGGTCTCTTTTGGTAATGCCTTTGTGAATATATCTGCTAGTTGATCTTCAGATCTGCAAAAATCCAGATGGATTTTTCCATTGTTCACTAACTCTCTGATAAAGTGAAATCTTGTATCTATGTGCTTGCTCCTCTTGTGAAACACATGATTTTTCGATAAGGCGATTGCTGATTTGTTATCACAGAAGATTGGTGTTGACTCCTTCTGTGCCTGTAATAAATCTTTCAATATTCTTCTCATCCATGTTGCTTGACATGCTGCTGATGTGGATGCAACATAATCTGCTTCAGCTGATGAAAGTGTAACTATAGGCTGCTTTTTGGATGCCCATGTGACCACACCTGTGCCTAAAATAAAGGCATGTCCAGAAGTACTCTTCCTATCATCAACGCTACTTGCAAAATCACTATCTGTAAAACCAATCAAACTAAAATCGTTAGTTGTGGAATATAAAATTCCATAATCTGTAGTTCCTGCCACATATCTTAATATCCTTTTTCCAACTTGCCAATGTGAGTCTTTTGGTGACTCCATGAATCTTGAGATTAAGCTAACCCCATAACTGATATCTGGTCTAGTAGCTGTAAGATACATCAAACTACCAACTAGCCTTTTGAATATTGTAGAATCAACATTGGATCCTTTGTCTTCTTTGCTAAGTTTAGTCCCTGTAGCAACTGGTGTAAGTGCTGGTTTACAATTCAGCATCTTAAATCTTTTTAACACATCCTTTGCATACTTTGTTTGACAGATAAATATTCCTTTCTCTGATTGTTCAACTTCTATTCCCAAAAAATACTTCATTAATCCCAAATCTGTCATTTCAAATTCATTCTTCATTGCTGATTTAAAAGTGTCTACAGACAAATTTCTAGTAAAAATCAAATCATCAACATATAAACACACAATTAAAATTTGACCTTCTTTGCTGATTTTTGTGTACAAAGTAGGCTCACTATCGCTTCTGCTGAATCCTTTGCTTATCATATAAGAATCTATCCTGCTATACCATGCTCTTGGTGCTTGCTTAAGACCATAAAGAGCTTTCTTCAATCTGTAAACTTTTTCTTCATGTCCTTGAACTTCATAACCTGTGGGCTGTTTCACATATACTTCTTCATCTAGAAATCCATTCAAAAAAACTGATTTTACATCCATTTGATATACATACCAATTATTCTGAGCAGCTATGGATAATACCATTCTTACAGTATCCAATCTAGCAACTGGTGCAAATGTTTCATTATAGTCCACTCCATGTTCTTGTGCAAAACCTTTTGCAACTAACCTTGCTTTGTGCTTTTCAACATTTCCATCTGCATCAAATTTAGTCTTATAAACCCATTTAACTCTAATACAATCCTTACCTTCAGGTAGAGTAGTTAGATCCCATGTTTGATTTCTTTCAATAGCATTCAATTCTTCATCCATTGCTTTTAGCCAATGTTCCTCATTCACTGCTTCTTCATAAGACATAGGGTCATGAGTGAAAAGAGCAAAATTTGAAACCAAATCTAATTTTTCTTCTTCTTGATTGTAAATCTCATTTAAACTTCTCATCTTCTTACCTTTAAATCTTGCTCTTAAAGTAGCAAGAGTTGGATCTGATTCATCACTTACTTGTGAATTTGGAGTAGGGTGACATGCATGACTAGATTCACCTTGTTCAAACCTCTTGGGGGTTCTTGCTGGAGTGTTTGTACCTGTTTGTGTAGAGGATTGTCCACCTTGCAAATTTTGTTCTTCAGAAACTTCTTCATCCTGTGGAATTGGTGCCCCAACAATGATGGTGCTACCATCCCATGCTTCTGCTTCCTTAAATTCAACATCCCTGCTAATAATCACTTGCTTTGAAACTGGGTTATATAACTTATATGCCTTTGATTCTTCAGAATAGCCAATAAAAATGCATTTCTCACCTCTGTCATCAAGTTTCTTTCTCAATTTAGATGGTATAAGAGAATATGCTACACAACCAAAAATTCTGAAATGATATACACTATATTTCTTACCATTCCATGCTTCTTGTGGAATTCGATCTCTGACACTCTTTGTTGGGCTTCTGTTCAGAATATACACTGCACAAGCTACTGCTTCTGCCCAATATTCATTTGACAAGTGTTTAGCTTTCAACATGCTTCTTGCCATTTCCATGATTGTTCTGTTCTTTCTTTCTGCTACACCATTCTGCTGTGGTGTGTACCTTGTAGTCAACTGTCTTTTGATTCCATGATATCTGCAAAAATCTTGAAATTGATTAGACATATATTCACCACCTCTATCAGATCTGAGTACCTTGATATATCGGCCACTCTGCTTTTCAACCATTGCCTTGAATTCTTTAAACTTTCCAAAGGCTTCAGATTTGTTTTTGAGAAAGTAGATCCAAGTCTTTCTGCTAAAGTCATCAATGAATGTTAGAAAATAAGTACTACCTCCAAATGATGGAGTTTGCATTGGTCCACATAAATCACTATGGACTAACTCCAATATTACCTTAGCTCTATATGAGCCTCCTACTGGAAAACTCTCTCTATGCTGTTTTGCCAGAATACAACTGTCACATGAACTTCCTAGCTGTTCTATTGGTGGTAAACCCTTCACCATATTTTTCTTCTGTAACAAATTTAAAGCTCCAAAATGTAAGTGTCCGTACCTTAAGTGCCATAACCATGATTGATCTAGCTGTATGGATTTGTAGTGAGCTTCTTCTTCTCCTTGGATGCACTGAATATGAAGAGGGAACATGCAATTCTTGGTCATCTCCACTTTTCCTATCAACCTGTCACTTGGAACCTTGTCCAATATTGTGCAGACATTATCCATAAAAGATACTCTGTAACCTTTCTGCACTAACTGACCAACACTCAAAAGATTATGTTTTAATCTAGGTACAAAATAAACATCAGGTATAAATCTTCTTTCACCATTCTTGGCCAAAACATTTATGACACCTTTACCCATGACATCTACTGTGATATCATTTCCTAGTTTCACTTCTGATCTTACAGAATCATCAAGACTAGCAAAAAATTCTTTATTTCCTGTCATATGATTACTGCATCCACTGTCTAAAAACCAAATATCTTTAGCTTTTTCTTGAGTAACATTACAAGTAAGAAACATGCTTCCGAAATTAGAACTAGATTCATCTGTGTAATTAGCATTCTGATTGTACACATATCCTGGTTTATTTCTGCAGTCACTAGCATAATGACCATATTTCTTGCAATAATAACATTGAACATTAGATTTATCAAACCTTTGAGAACCTTGCTGTGAGTGGTTGTGACCATGTCCTCTGTTGTTGTAGTTTCCTCTACTACTGTAGTTTTTATTGTTCTCATCTTCCTCTGAATTGTTCTTTCCATATCTGCCTCTGCCTCTTCCTCTGAAGCTTGACCTGGCTCTTCCTCTTCCTCTGCCAACTGATACCTGTGACTTGAATGCATTCTCAAGAGAAGAGTTATTCCTATTCATTCTGGATTCATGTGTTAACAAAGAACCCATTAATTCATCTACAGATAATTGTTCCAAATCTTTAGTTTCTTCAATAGCTACTACTATAGCATCGAACTTATTGGGTAAACATCTGAGTACTTTCTCTATAATCTTCTGATCTGTTATCGTTTCTCCATTAGATCTAATCTGATTCACTATATTCAAAACTTGACCCATAAACTGATCTATTGATTCTGATTCATTCATTTGCAAATTTTCAAAAGTTCTTCTTAGAGATTGCAATTTAGCAATTTTTACCTTCGTATTACCTCTATAAGTGGTCTCCAAGATTTTCCATGCCTCTCTGGATCGCGTTGCTGCTGCAACTCTGGAAAATATCGATTCATCCAATCCCTGTTGGATTATAAATAAGGCTTTTGCATCTTTCTTTCTGTTCTCTTTAAGGTGGTCCTTTTGTTCTTGATTTAACGCCAGATGGGCTGCCTCGTCCTGCGGTTCTACAAAACCACTTTCTACCAAATCCCATACATCTTGTGAGCAAAATAAAGTTCGCATCTTAATTGCCCAAAAATCATAATTCTTACCATCGAAAACGGGAATTTGAGGCTGTGAAATACTGTTATATGCTGCCATTTCTTAAGCTTGAATGACTTTCTGGTCACTGTTTCTGACACACAGTCACCGCCGTCGGTTACACTGCCGAGGTCGGTCGCTAAAATCGCCGACGTCGGTTCTTACTGCCGTCGTCGGTCACTTGTTGGTCTGGGGTCGGCCGATGTCGGTCTATAACTGCCGATGTCGGTCTCTGCGCTGCCTGCTGGCAATACCTGCGCTTTTCCTTCACCCGACTGCTTCGCTCCCCTTGCTGGCTGCTTTTCTAACCAGGGTTTTCTCTTTCTAACCTGCGCTCTTCTGCCACAACCTGTGCTCTGATACCAATTTGAAGGAAAATATGAATAGAAAATAAACAAGAAAACAAGAACTATTAACTCAGAACTCAGAAAGCTACAGCAATCTTGAGAAACACTATTCTATTCATCTTCAAATTTCCCCTTGATTACAATGTGCGCCCATAGGGTCTTTAAATAGAATTAAATACTAAACAATAACTGAAAATAGACTCATCTATTATTAGCTTCAACTACTTAACTAACTGCTTGTTCAAACAAACTCATATCTAACTGATTGTTATCTAACTCAATCCTAACTGTCAGTTTACTAACTGATGCTTAACACCCAGTTTACTAACTGTTTGTTTAACTGCTTGCTTGCATGATAAAGGAGGGAGGTGGGAGAAATTATCTCCAATTAACTTGACTTTCTAACAGAATTGTAGTTGGCCTATATCCATTATCAATGGAAGGTTCTGTTAAAATTTTCAGCATTCTACCGGCTTTCCTAGTTTTCTTAGGATTAACATTGTCGGCATCGCATGCCGAAGCACAGACACGGTCTAGGAAGCCGTTAATTCCGGCTCTGTACATATTTGGAGACTCGACGACAGATCCTGGTGACAACAATGGGCTTGGTGCTATCGCCAAATCTAACTTTCCTCCGTATGGACGAGATTTCTTGAATGGTCGACCAACTGGGCGTTTTACAAACGAAATATTAATAACAGACATTATTTGTAAAGTGGTCTCTTATGTTTCATTCAATTTTCAAAATTTTAGAATTTAAATTGCGTGCTTACAGGCATTCGTGCCAACAGTTCTCTTGGACCATAACTAGGCTGAATTTAATTAGGTTGTTCTTTTAGAAAAAGCTAAAAAGATTTAATCAAACGATGAAACGTATTATATGTGAGTACCATAGTGAAATGTGTCTAATATGACTACAACTGGTTTAGTGGGGTTACCAGATTTGCTGCCAGCATATTTAGACCTTCAATGTCGTGGAGAAAAGCTACTCACGGGTGCAAATTTCGGCTCGGCTGGTGCAGGATTACAAGACACTACCTCGTTATCATTAGTTTGTATATCTTCCATTTTTTTTATCAATATATTTGTTATATCTTGAGATTAAAATTAAAATCATTACGATTTTTACCGTATCGATTTTATACAATGCCAAGTGAATCTGTGCTTGCAGAATGTGATACTCTTGAAGAAACATATAGAGAATTTCATGCATTACCGATCGCAGGTGGCCGATATGATTGGTCAGCAAAATGCGAGAAGGATAGTATCAGAAGCATTATTTGCTATAAGCATGGGAACTGATGACTTTTTCAATAATTATTTTAAAAAATAGAGCCTTGAATAGTTCGAGGATCTTCTTCAACAGTCTCTGAATGGATTTAAAGAGGTAAAACGGGTAAAGCATAAACAGCCAGTGTGTTCGTATTGACCGATATTGGTTTTTTCATTTAAGAGGTAAATATCTAGATATTTTCCAATGAATTATAACTAAGTTTCATGATTAATTGTTTTTATTATTTAATGAGATTTGTATTTCGATAAATGATGTGATAAAACATTTATCATAATAAAAGTTTTTAAGACATAATTTATTTGATATTTTTATAAATATTAAAATATATATTTTTAAGATTTTGTTTTAAAAATTATTGTTGATAGATGTTAGTACAACTTATTTTAGTATTTAAGGAGATTTGTATCTTGATAGATAATGTGACAAAATACTTTTATCATCTTCTACATTATAAAAACATAATTTATTTGATATTTTTATGAATATTAATATACATAATCTATTATTCAAAACATTAATAGAGTACAAGAATTGTCTATAATAAAAAATGTAGTGGGTTCACATTCATGCCTTACATGTAATAAGTGAGAAAATATTTATTAGAACATACCAAATAACATAACCTCGATCAGTGCAAAACAAGACACAAATTTGATGGACGATCATATCTATCATGATTTTTTTATAATGAGTATCTATTCAACATTTACCTTAAAATTATAATACAATTCATAGTAGAAGAAGAAAACATGATATATATAATATTCCTTTATAATTTTTATGTTATGAATAAAAATGTCCTTTACATTTAATATAGCTTTTAAAAAAAATATATTTTATTTTATAATTAAAAACTAAAAATTCAGTCATATGACCATCAAATTTAACCCTTCGTAAGAAAGACTATAAAGTAAAACCTTAAAAAGTTCTAAGAAAACTTATCAATTAATGGCATCAATAAAAAATAAAATATACCTTAACTTTTCTTTGATAAATCTAGGATGGATTTACCCTTGACTAAATTCTCTGTAGTGTCATCTTCTTCCAATATCATTGCACTCAAAATTTTTACTTGATGCTTATCTTGTAAAATGGATCTCAATAATACCATACATTCAGGAAAGATTATGACTTTTTTTATCACCATAACTCTCAAAATAAAATTACCCACATAAAATGAAAGATTAGTCCTTGAAAGTACGGTTCATTTTAAGAGGCCATATCCCAAACCTCCTTAAATTCATTTAGATGAATCTGCTTAGTATCTTTGGTAAATCGACATGTCTGAAATGTTCTCCAAATCACCATTCCACCACATAGATTTAGGTACCAAATACATTACATATTATTTTTGACATATACACCTTCACTTACACACAAAGTATTTCCAAGCCAAAAAAAGTATTTCCAATCCAATATTAAAGGATTTTTTTTAGTGTAGCTCAATTATGGGTGAGTCATTCGACCCTTGTGGTAGAAATGAATGGCTCTACCAATGGAAGAAACAAATGGATCTACCCATGATAAATCATAATGGTTTTATTCTGTTCAACTCTACTATCGATAGCTATTTGGCCACCACTCAGCTCTCCCACCACCAGAGCTGTCGGGCTCTACCACTAATTGAACTGTGTGGCTTTACCATCTGACCAATCTATTTGGCTCTATCGAGGGTAGAGTCATCTGACTGTGCCATTCAATCGAGTTGTTTGATTGTACCAAGGGTCGAGCCATTCATCCTAGTTATTCAGCTCTACCATTCAATCAAGTCATTCAGCTCTACCGTTTGGTTGATCCATTCAACTTTGCCATCTGGATGAACCATTCAGCTCTGCTATCCTTTCAAGCTATTTAGTTCTATCATGAACATTATGTATGTGAGACTGATCTTTTCAAATGAGTGCTAGGTGTAGCCACTATACTCTACTTATGTCATTGAGATTTAGACCTTAGGATTCAATGCTCTAGAATCCATCTGGAGCATATAGGCTTGCCAAAAAAAAGTCATGGAAAAATATGAGACCCTTGGTGCATAAAAATTTAACTGTTATATGGGTTCAATTTTTATGTCACCCAGGGTTTCTTCTTTTTTATGTGAAATATTTTTTTGGTTGGTTCGAATGTTTTCATATACATTGTAAAGTTATCCAATGGATCCATGACATGGTTACTAGAGAGAGCTTCACCAGTTTCAGATTCAAAGGTGCACATGATAGGTTTTGTTTGTACATTTAATGCTTTTTTTTTTCTTGTTTAGTAGCATCATTTGGTAATGCCATTTGGTGATATCGTTTGATGTTGTCGTTCATCCATGTTGTTCAGTGTAGTCATTCGGCTATGCCATTCAGTTAATCAGGGTTAGGAAATATTTTGTTGTTTGATATCGAGATGGAGGGGTATATATATGTGACAAATTAAACTATTTTTGAAGATAATGTTGTAAAGGGTTGATGAGTCGACCCTCAAAATAATATATATCCTTAAAATTTTGGTTATCAGGTCCCATCTACCAACTCTAAAATGTCATGAAAATCAAAATCTAAAAATTAAAATATTCATGAATTAATAAATATTGACCATTAAAAAAAACCCTAATTGAAATAATTATATTTGCCTACAATTATACTGTGAGGTTGAATAATTTTATCCAAGCTAATGTTACCTTAAAAACTTCTGAACACAATAAAAAAACTAAAGCATTATGACATCATAAATAATCTTGACCTGCCAAAAAACTAAGGTCCATGTTAACAAACACATGTTATGTCATTTTTTGCTTAAAAAATTTAATAAAGAAGGTTGTTCAAGATCCAATCCATATATGCACTTTTCCTCTTAACTTTTATTGATCTATTATCTAAACATGTAACACCTTTTTACAAGGCCCTCAAATTACAAGATTGAATATCATAGCCTTTTTTTTAAGAACTATTTCTTGATCAATTATTGTGTTTGAAAATAATAATTGGCTTTTCATTAGCAACTTTGATGCACAATATGTAATTCAAGGATTTTCATTCCTTAAATTATTGATCTAAGAACTTAAATATTAAAGTATTTTTTCTCTTTTTGAAATCTGAGATGTTTATAATTTAACAAGAAAAAGATAGAAGGAAAAAAATAATAATATAAAAAAAAAAAATTAAACAATAAAAAAAAATTGAAAATAAAAAAAATTTTAAATAAAGATATTATTAATATGATATAGTTTTGAAAAAAAATATTATACACATATAAAAATTAAAAAACGTTTATTGATATTTATAATAAATTAAAAATAAAAAATAAAACATAAAAATTAAATTGTGAAAGATTTAAATTTTAATAAATAGCATAAAAATAAAAGTAAAAAACCACCATACAATTGAACTACCACATTAACATCTTAAAAGAAAATATTTTTTAATATTTATGAGATTTGAACTCTGATGGCCCAAGGAAAGCTTGTCCACTTCACCGATTACATTTCCATTTATAAACATGTAACGACAAACTTTAAACAGAAACATTTTAGCTATTTGTGGTTATCAAACATAATACATTGTAGATGGATTGCTTTATTGATACGCAAGTGACCATTATATATTTTAGGGTACGAAACTGACCGTGTAATTTTTCATTTATTTTTGAAACTGACCAATCTATACGCAATTGATGGAATATGCATCCACTGCAATATCTTACCACGTCTTCCATTTCATATAAATTTGATGAAATACATCTATATATAAATTTATTAAAATAAATATACAAATAATTTAAAAAAAAAAAATTGGTATCGAAGTATGCTATGAAATTATATTAGGTACAATTTAGGAATCAGACACATGAGACATGAAAAGCAATTAGGCGTCATTTAGGAACAAGTCATAATGTTGTCACAAAATATATTAAGCAGCGAGAAAAAGACATGAAGGTGGAGGATCCATATCATCAGGACCCCAACCCGATCTTGGTAAGTCATTATCGTATAGAATTGGCTCCCGGCCAATGGCTTGAGCAGTGTCCCTGTCAACTTCTTCTACCTGTGTCTGAGTCGATGAAATAGACAGAAAAAAACTTAGCAAACTTGTCCACCATGTCCAACCGACCTTTAAATAACACTCCCAAACATCCGAATGCAGAGGAGGAGGAGGAGCATCCCAATCATCCTACTCAAGAGGGAAAGGAGGCTGAAGCTGCAACCCTCACTGTTTCCCAAGAATTTGACCTATGAATTTTATATAAGTTTCATCTCAAATTTTATAAGAAAAAGAAATATTAATGAATTGGACGTCTCCATGACGCATCTTATTTGATTTTATTATGCTGGTTTGTTAAATATCAATTATTAGCAAATATAAATTATCCAGAGTTTGTATTCGTGACAGTAATCCATTGGCAAGGCCTGTATATGGTTTCCATTCACCCATTCATATGAACATATTCCACCTTCTAAGGGAATTAAATCTTCAGTTTGTAAATCTTTCATATGAACAGTATCAAGCCCATTGTTGTTACGAGAATCTAAATACATAACGGGCTGAAACAAGCGATTTTTTCTTTGCTACATCCACTGCCATTGCAAAGAATGCAGGATTGGACATGGACACCATGGTCTAGTCATCTTAACATATAAATATGTTAATGAAGTCCTAAACAAAATGGAAAATGTAGCCAACAGAACGTTGAGATGAAAAATGTATGCCATGTTTGCTTATGCAAGGGCATTCCTAAACACATCTCCAATTACTTCAAGGTGGGCTCCTAAGGAAAAATGTTAAATTGAATTCCGGGCTTCATGATCTTAAGCTCGAATTATCTTGCAGTTTGAGGGTGCTGACAATGTTCAAGCCAACTGAAAGTCCGTTCGTTTAAGTAACTATTGCTCGTTCATCAAATATTTATAAATCAACAGTATTCGTCTCTACATCAACGTGGCATAAAACCCTAGTTTGGCTGTTTTATTTTAACTCTTATAGATTTGAAAATGTTTAGGCTGTATTAATGATTTGATTGTGTTAATTTATATTTATTTAGTTATATTGTTTCATTATTTAATTGAAATGTATCACCAGGTGCATCATATAAAAATTATTAAAATACAAAAATGGTTTATAAGAAAAGGGTAGTCGGTTCGAATTCATGGCCTACAAACTACTACTGAAAATATTTTTAGGTTCAACGTAGTGACATCCTGTTCTAGTATCTTGGTACTGAGCTTTCTTGCTTGATGCTTATTTCGTAAAATCACTCTCAATGTTACCTCACTTTCAGCAAGAATTACTACAATTTTATCCCATAACTCTCACAATAATGTTATTCGAATGTATTCATCCGAGTTAATGCCTTCATTTGAGATATTGATGGCCTTTCGTGTGCAACATGTTTTTTAATGCATCAAGATAAAGGGGGAATCCGTTATAGGGACATCACCCTGAGTAGGGTCTTCCAAGTGTTTTAATGTTTATATTACTTATGTTATCTCTGCTATTGCATACCAATGTGCTTCTTTTGGAATTTCTTCTTCCCTTTGAAATTTGGTTTAGGAATTTTTCTTTCCTTTTATTTTAACTATTTTAAAATGGTTTATTTATTTTTCCTTTGGAGTAGTTGTAACTAGAAGAAGATATAGGGTTTAATTGTTGTTGGCATGGTACATCAAACATTGAAAAAGGAGGTTTTCATAGTTAAAAGATTATTCAAATATATATTCTTTTATATATTTTTGCTATATTTTTTCAGAAAAAGGTTTGTTCAAATCTATTTGAATACAAATTTTAAGATAAATTATTTATACTTTTTAGTTTCAAAAGATATATAAATCATTTCTTTAAGCATTTTCCTATTTTTTAAAAGAATGTCAATTTCTAACAAGTGTGCTAAGGATTTGAATAATCTTTTTCTAACTTATGCTACATTTAAAACTTTTCTAAAAAATTGAGATCTTATACAATCATGAATTACCTTGACCTATAAAAAAATTAAGACAAATGTTAATAAATATGTGATCAATTATTTTCTACTTTAAAAATACAATTAAAAAAACCTTTTCATAAGTTAATAAAAAAACCACATGAAATTTTACTTTCCATTGATCTGCTATTTAAACATGTAACTTTTCTCATTTAAACATGTAATTGTTATCACTAGAAGTTAAAATACACCACTATTTCATCCAAGGACTCTAATTCCTTACATTGTTGACTTAAGCCTTTAGAGTTTCAAGAATTTTGAATATTTTGGAAAGGGTGAAATGTCTATAATTTATTGGGAAACAGATAAAGAAGAAAGAAAAATTAGACGTATAGTTAGAAGAATCAAAATATTTATATAGTATGGTTTTGGAAAAACCACCAAACATATATACACAAACATAAAATACTTATCCATTATTAACTTTTGTAAGTTAATAAAATTAAAAAATAATTATATATATTAAAAAATAATATATATTGTAAATAAAAATTTGTAATTGAAAGATATATAATATTTAAATTGTGATTGATTTAAATTTTAAAACAATGTTATTAATTATGATAATTAAATATTTAATCTTTTTTCATAATAAAGAGTGTTTGAGAATCATTAATATTTACAGATGAAATGTTGTTCTATATGTTAAATGGGTGGTTCAAAGAATTGAAAACAACATAAATTGGAAACTTATTTTAAGGCACTACATTACCTCTAAATTACTTCATAATAAAAGATGTTGAAAAATTTTTAGGTTTCACACCTTGATTGTTAACACTGCCACCATTTAGATTCAATAATATTTTAATATTAAAAACATTTGATAATATTTCAAAGCTATCGAATCCTATTTAAAATGGATGGGTGATGAATTTCATAGTGGACTATTCTTTAATGACCACAATATTTGGTGGTTTTAAGTTATGACCAACTTTAATCTTATTCTTCCAAAATTGATAGGTATTAAAGCTTTGAGGCTTTTTTGAAGAAGGCATTCATATATTTAAACATTTCATTTTTTTAGTCATTTTGGTCCTTGGCCTTTATTAAAAGATAATTAATCAATCCAACCTTACCTTTTATTTTACACATTCAAGAGAATATGCATTATGTCATGCTGCATAAGATGAGATTGCAATCTCCATGTGCTTAGTGGAAATATTGGAGATGAAACTGTGATACTCATTTTCATAATTATTCCCCATATATCCTCTATCCAATCATGAGTCCATTTTCTTCAACATTTGACAAATTGAATAGGAGTTAGAATATGAATTCCTTAGGCAAGACCTAAATTACCAAAATTAATATAATTTGGAATCTTAAGGTTGACCCTGAGTTCAATCACATTAGTTAGTGTTTGTTTTATCAAGGTATTTCACTCAGGGAACATATTATATATATTAAAATTTCTCAACCCAAGCCTCCTACTTGTTCTACACTAGAATCCTTCAGACACCTTTTTTGGATTTTTCTCAAAGCTCAGTTCACTTGGCATTGGCTTCATATCCTTTTTAAGTGCTTGCACCCATAAGCATTCTCTTGGCATATGGATTTATTTGGTCATAGTGCTTAATGAAAAACATTTATGGCTTTTCTATAGAATTTATTTAAGTCTTCAATATTATTTCAATTGTAATAAGCTAAGAATTTTGGTTGGTTTATTAATGAAGAAGCATCTTGTCACTATATTGTTAATGATAAGATGATTGTTTTCTCTTTAGATTTTATATAGATAAAAAGAAGAAGACAAGGTCACTCTTTAATTTTAGGACCTATAGGAGGTGTTCAACAACTAGGGAAGTGGTCTATGTACTATGAGTTGTGTTTGACTTAGCTATCTAGAATAATGATTTCCTCCCACGATGGCTTGATACAAGTAAAGATTCTTGCACAATCACAACCGCTTATTCATTATTCCTCCTCATCGAAGGGATGGAGTCCACCATAATGTCATGTGATATATTTTTATATCCTATCTTAGTGGATTTTACCTATGTAGGTAAGTGGTCTAATTGGCATTCTCAAGAGTGCACTCATTGAAAAACCTTCAAATGTTTTCTTCTTTTTGTTTCAAATAGTTTTGCAAAAATGTAGGATGGTGTTATCTATGAGGGAGAAGAGGATTAAGATGATTTGGTTTGGTGTCAATAGAATGTAAAGCCGAGCAAATGATTCAATGAAGTGATACAGTAAGATGCAATTCTAAATTGAAGGAGATTGATATAAACACATCTAGATACTCAGATAGTCATTACTATTGTTTATCTATTTATTTGTTGGTTGATAATAACTTTATATTTATTCTTGATTAGATTGTTGTAGGTTGGTTTTTGTTTCACCACATATTGACTATTGGTTTGTTGGTTAAGTACAAGTAGCTGATGAATGTTGTATATTTTTTGAAATATTTATCCTCAATCTTGATAAACCATTAGTAGAAGTATTTTATTACAACTTTTATAGTTTCATATTTTTCTCCTTTGTATAATGAAAAAGTCACTTTCAAAACTCTCATTTTACCTTTAATAAACAAATAATGTAAAACAATATATACATCTGTAGGGGAAATTTTTTATTAACCTCCTATTTATTTTGCCCTCTTCCTTCACTTTGACTCTGGTTCTCTCACTTTATCAATTTTTACATTATACTTAATTTGTACAATTGCTAATAAAATAATATTATTCTATTTAATTTCCCATTTATTAAATGGATGGTTTAAAATTTAGAATGTACATATCAATTTTAAAATGTTTTTAAATCAAATTTTGGGAAGCCACTTTTATTCAACATGTCGTTAATTAAGTGATATGAAATTAAACATTAAATTTTTTGGACAAATATTAGAACATAGAATTGTTTCTAAGAACTCTGCTTTCAACTACAATCCATTTTGACTCCTACAAAATGAATCCCTATACACTACCCAAAATGTAATGGCAACACAGGAGAGCTAATTTATGTGGCTAGATCTTTATCTTTGAAAAGAATAAAGAAAATATGGCATGTTAAAGTAAATATTGATAAAAATAACGACTAGCTAAAAAGAAAGATGATTTTTTTCCTTTAAAATTGTCCATGAGTTCATCTACAAAATGAAATATGTGGTTTCTCTTTGTTTCAAAATTGACATTAATGAAACAAAGATATCAAGTAGAGGATGAAATGGACACAGTTTAGGTTATGGGTTGGGAGCCTATTCTAGATGGTAATGATTTATCAATTTTTTTGGTTGGGGTCTAGATGATATGGATCCTCCACATTTTGGGCTTACTCTAGCAGCTTAATAGCGTTCTCTTATGACTTTTATTTTTTGACTTAGCTCTAGGTATTCCCTGGATTTGAAACTTTTGGTACTTTGCTCATAAGCTCTGTCTAGTGTCATGGCATGATCTCATACCACCTTATTTCTTTGTGAATTATTTGTATATTTATGTTTAGTTAATAAATAAATATATTTCATAAATAAAAAATAAATAAGGTAAAAATAATAAATAAGTACAACAACAAGATGATACCTACTTTGGTCTACATTTTTCAAATATTAAAATGACTAATATTGTTAATCAATGAAGATAAGAAACTTTGTAAATGATGAATAAGATGTTAGAGGCAGTGCAAATGAAACTTCCAAGACCGACCAAAATACAAATATCTATCAAATCAAATAGAATGAATTGTAGTTAGCCTATCTTTGTTGTCAATGGAAGGCTTTCTTAAATTTTTTAGCATTTTGCTACCTTTCTTAGTTTTCTTAAGATTAACATGTTGGAACACAACTATCTACTAAGAGGGGGGTGAATTAGTACATTGACTATTTCAGTCATTTTTAAATCTTTTAATGTAGTCTGAAAATAAATGTAGAGATCAGATACACACAAATATGCATAACACTAGATATACTATGGAAAACACAATATGAGAAAAACCACAATGAAAATAGCTATTAAAATATAGTTTTGTAATATAGCCTCACAATAAATAGCATCACTAGTTACAATGTTTAAGGTCACCAACTCTAAGGAGACACCAATCCATTAATTTAAGATCAACTTCTCTAAGGAAGCACCAACTCCCTAACTGCGCACCAACTCAACTTATCTCATGGTACCTACCTATCAAATTCTTCTATGGAGCGACAAATCTAGATTATAATGTTTGATTCATAAATGAATCCAATTCAATTCTCTTTTATAAGTCAAGTTTTTAACTACTCATGCTCTACACATTTTTCTCTTCTCCTCTCTTCTCTACCCTGCTGTCTTTATGTTTCTATATTTTTCTATTCGACATAATTCAATAACACTAGTATATTTCTCATGTATCCTAGATGACATATATATAAGTAATTGATGTAGGGTTACATATATTCTCTGTGTTCACACGTGTTTGCTAACACATCATGCTCAATTCTATTGGAGTTTATTTCCTATATATAACATCAAGTTTCCTGCATCTTAAACACAAGCTCTGTCAACATTATTTTTGTTTTCGTTAATTTTTTTAGCATATATTGGACTCTAGTATTGATGCACATGCCATATATATGAATTTAATCGATCATAGTAATCAATTTTGTTGTTTGTGTTGTATTTTTGGATTAACTACAAGTTCCTCCACATGATTTTTGGGATGAACATATCATTAAATATCGACCATTAATATTGAGTTTCATGTTAGGATACTATGGTCCTCATTCAAATTGGTCAACTTTAAAATGTGTCCATTAGATCAAGTGTTGACAGCCTCATGCACTCTGTTCAATCTTTGTACAGTTCTTAGATTTAATGTTGAAACTTTAAAATGCATCTATTAGATGTTTTAATTCGATCTCTTACATGCCGTTAGATCTTTAAAGTTGCAAAAACTTTACCTCTACTAGTCATTAAACATCGAGCTCTTAATGTCATCTCACTACTTCCTAATTCTTTATAATGAATGCACTCTATCGATCTTATCAAACTAGATTAGTTGTTAACTCACCTCTATCTCTTTAAATATTGAAGACTTGATCCCATTGTGACTAGTCACTCCATTATATCTTTATTTAATGATCACACCCTCACCATTCGATCTTCTAACAACCTTGATCTTTATCTCAGCTTAACATTAAACTTAGACCATTTGTCCTCATCTCACGACATCCTGACATCTTGGAGTAAACACACTCCATTAATCCCTTTAAGAGTTTCTCAAACTTTACCTTGTAGAAATTTGACCATGGGAACCATTGAAATATATTTTTAAGGTCAACTTCACAGCTTCATATCTTTTGCTTTGCTCAACTATCTATTCTAAAATTTGAACCATATAAACTAGGCATAATACTGAGTAAATGCATATGCTCATTTCTCCTTGAATTCTTTGCACATGTAAGATATAATACCATTCATTTTCTCACTTAAATTATTTGGCCACAAAGCCAATTTTGTATAGAACTACCTGGGAGGCCAAATTTGTTCTTGCATAACTTTTGTTACACTTAGTTGTATGACTTGAAATATGGTGCATAAGATCCTGTCACATGTGATTCCATCCATATATCAATATTCTCCTAAAACCTTCATCCATGCAATATATGACATCATCAAAATGCCTTCTCAACTTTTCTTGACATATGTAAATTTGACTTAGTGTGGGAAAACACTATCATATTGCCTGGTAGCCCAATTTTGTGCATGCATATATTTTATCTGCTACATCGTATAACCTGAGATTTAGCATATAGAAACTAGGAACAAAAAATAATGAATGCATATAATCATTTTGTCCTAACACCTCTCTGTGTGTGAACTCTAACCTCATCAACATGCTTACTTCTCTCTACTTGAACCATTTTTCAAATTTTGCTATGTATGGACACTTATTGAATTTTATCTGAGTAGCCAACTTTGCGTTCTCATAGCTTCAACTGCACTTCATCTCATGACTTCAAATCTAATTCATAACAATAAGAGACTAATTTGATCAAAATAATATGACCAAATCCCATAGACTCATCCACCCATGATAATGGTGACGTCAACAAATTGTGTATTTAGATTATCTACCACTCGATGTAAAATGTCTAGATGATCAAAATGAAGAACCAGATGAATTCCAATCATGCACACACTTAAATTACTTGCACATACTCAAATCAAAGTATTAATATATGAACATCAATGACATCCATAATTCCACTTTTGACATCAATGACAATCATATGGCCAAAAATCTCCCCCTTAGTCATTGATCGAAAACTAAATGCTCTGATCTTCTAATACTTAGATCCTTCTCTTGCATTGGCTTGAAATGAATTTTAATAAACTTTTTTATACCCAAATTTCTCCCCTTTAGGCAATGGGGCATTTTCCTATACTTAGCTTGGAGACATGCTATAATCTTTGAAACTTTTACAAAGAACATTTGTACTTTTTCTCCATGTCACTTTTGCCAAAACTCAACATGGACCCATGTCCTGATCCTTTTTTATAGAGAGCATTTTCACTTGTTCTCCCCCTTTGACATCAATGGAAAAGGGACTCCAAATTTATCAAGTTTGTCCAAATTTTTCTTCCCTTTATCAATTAAAGGAGTTTTTTCAACAATCTACAACCATCAACTCATTAGAAATTTTCAAAAATGTGCATACCTAAGTTTCCTTTTCTCTCTTCTTCTTGGGATTAGCAAAAATTCTATGATACTCCCCCTAGACTAATGTTTTATCACTAGGATCTAGTGATGTGATGTAGGAGCCACCACTCTCAATTTATGTCTTGGATATTCAAATTATTCTTTGAGAACAGGTTTGGTTTATATGTCTAGAATTTGATCTTTAGTTAGCACATACTCCATTTGTGACCTCTTGATCTGCAACATTTTATCTTAGGAAGTGATACTTGATTGATAGGTGCTTGGTTTTAGAATGCATCACTGGATTCTTTGATATGGTAATAGCACTTGAGTTATCACAAAGAATAGAGATAGGTGATTTATAGTCTAAATTGATGTCTTTTAACATTTTTTTCATCTATAAAACTTGAGTAAAACATGCCACTACTACCACATACTCTACTTATTTTATGGAAAGAGTAACTGACTATTGCTTTTTTCTCATCCATGAAACAATTTTAGTTCCAAGGAAAATTGCACCACCACCAGTGCTTCTTCTATCATCCACACATCCTACCCAATCAACACACACACACACACACACACACACACACACACACACACACACACACACACACACACACACACACACACACACACACACACACACACACACACACACACACACACACACACACACACACACATATGCTATCAAAGTGAAATCTTCACTTGTAGGATACCATATACCATAGTCAATTGTGATCTTGATGTATCTAAATAAACTTTTCACTGCATTGACATGTGATTCTTTAAGAGCATCTTGAAATCTTGAAATTATGCACACTACTTGCATGATATTAGGTTTTGATGTAGTTAGGTATAACAAGCTACCTATCATTAAGCAATACAAAATCTAATTTGCATCAAAGGACTCATCATCTTTGCTCAACTTACATCCATCTATCATGGGAGTACTAATGGATTTGCTATCTTCCATTCCAAACCTATTGAGCATTTACTTAGCATATTTGGTTTGAGATGTAAATATCCCTTCATTAGTTTATGTTATTTGTAGATCAAAGAAGAATGAAAGTTCTAAAAGCATAAACATATTAAAATCAATTTGCATTTGTGTAGTAAATTATTTTCACATATTGTTATTTCTACCACCAAAGATGTTGTCATATACTTAAATAATAACAATAAATATATGCTCACCTTCTAATTTAAAGTATAGATTATTGTCTGCACATCATTTGTTAAATCCTTGTTGTCGTAGGTACTAGTCTAATCGTGAATATCATGCTCTAGGTACCTATTTTAGACCATATAAAGCTTTCTTCAGTATACATACATAATCTTCTTCCTTTGATAGCTAAAAAATATTAGGTTGTTCTATGTAGAATTTGTCTTCTAGCTTCCTATTCAAAAAAGTATACTTAACATCAATTTGATAGACTTTGAACTTTTTATAAATAGAGAATGCTAGAAACACTCTTATATCTTACAATCTAGAAACTAAAGAAAATGTTTTCTCAAAATCTATGCCCTCAACTTGTGCATATCCTTTACACAGTAATCTTGTCGTATTCCTTATAATAGTTCCATCCTCATTGAGTTTGTTTCTAAAGACCCACTTTGTACCTATTGAATTCTTGTTTGAAGGTCCTGAAACTAATTACCAGGTTTTATTCTTTTCAATTTGGCTCTATTCCTCTTTCATGAATTTTAACCAATTCTCATCCTTGCTGGATTCAACATAGTTCTTGGGGTCAATTTCACACATTAGAGAAAAACTTACTTGTTCATTGTTTATTGTAAATCTTCTCCTTGTCTTAACAACTTCATTCTTATTTCCAATGATAAACTCTATAGAATGATCCTTTTGAACAAATCTTGTAGGTTCTTTTCCATTTACTTCATCATGCTCTTCATTAGCTTCATCTTCATAATCTAAATCTTCATTATAGATTGATTTGTTAGGTTTAACATGTTTCAATCCTTTTTCAACTTTGACATTGATGATCTCTACAATCTTGTGTAGACTTTTTTTGTAACATATGTAGGATTTTTTTTGGGTGTAATAAACAAGAAATATTACTTAATCGCAATTTTTCCTCATTTCTCCTAATGTAGCATTTCTTCCAAACACTCTGAAATACTTAACAAAAACAAGATTTTAATACCATAGTTCATAGACAATTTTATCACTATTTACCTTTAGTTGAACTCTATCTAAGATATATACTACAATTTGGAATGCTTCTCTCTAGTATTCATTAAATAACCTGGCCTCTTTTAGCATTATTTTGGCCATCCTTAACTGACATGTTTTTTCTTTCAACAACTCCATTATGCTATGTATTCCTTACTATAGAGTAATGTATTTTAAATCCATGATTTTCATAGTACTCTATGAAATTATTTGAGATAAATTATCCTCTTTTATCATATCTTAAACATTTTATTTTTTGTCCAATCTCATTCTCTACATAGTCTTAAATATCTTGAATTTATCAAATGCATGGGACTTATCCTTAAAAAAGGTTACCAATGTTAGGCTTGAGTAATCATATAAAAATAACATAAAATATCTCTCTCATTTAAATCTTATTGTCTTAGTCGGACCACAAAGAGCAGTATAAACTAATTCTAGAGACTTTATAGTTGCACACTTCTTTAATTGAAAATTTAGCCTTGTTTGCTTGCCATGTTGACATTATTTTCAAGTATTGTCTACAAGTTTGGTTATCTTAGGCATGTGTCTAACACACTTATTTGATTTACATTTACTAGGTTGTCAAAATTGGCATGGCCCATTCTTCTATGCTATAACTAACTCTCATCAATATTTCCTATTAGGCAACTATTACCATTCACTTCAACAACATTGTAGATATTGTTGAAAGTAGTGTCTATAAGTTTGGTTATCTTAGGCATGTGTCCAACACACTTATTTGAGCTTACATTTACTAGGTTACCAAAATTGACATGGGCATTTCTTCTATGCCATAACCAACTCTCATTAATCTTTCCTATTAAGAAACTATTACGATTCACTTCAACAAGATTATAGATACTAATAACTAATATTATAAATATCCTTAACTTGTAGCCTTTTGAATTAAATGTGACTTTATATCCATTGTCACACATTTTGTTAACACTTAGTAGATAATGTTTCAATCCTTCAACATAAAGAACATCATGTGTAGGCAATTCTCCATATATGTTCAAGGTTCCTTTACCTATTATGTTTACTATAGTGTTATCTCCCAAGTTGATAGATTGTTACTAACATTGATTATTTTGATGAACTTGCTCTTGTCACTAGTCATGTGCTTTGAGTAACACCTATCTATTACCTACAAATTCTACTCCTTGGCATGAATTACAATTTAAGCAATCATAGGTTGATATTTCACTTTCCACACATCCTTGAGTTTCTTATTTGGCTTCTTTTTCTTCTTTACAGAGATTTGTGAACCTATGTTCACACTGTGAGGCATGTCTTTCTACTTACTTTGTGTTTCTAGTTTTAGAAACTTTTTTCTTTATTGTTTAGCTATGTGATCAAAATTATTGTAATTATAGAATATTACACTTGTACCTAACAAGGGACGAAATGGATTTATGCTTATAATTTTTTTTCTCCTTTTAGATACAACTTTACATTCAATAGCCCTATGATCAAAATGATTACAGGTATAACAATAACCATAGAAAGATGAGGAATACGTAGTCATAACATTTTTTTGTGTAGTATGAGGAGCTCTTTCAAACTCTAGATTTTTCACATCTCTCACTTTTATATATCCATTTCCATTAGCTACCTTTGTATTATTTTATTAAAGATTCTCTTTAGCTTTCTTGACATCAACTATGCTTGTGTGTTTCTTTGTATTCTTGAAAGATTTCTCTTTCTTTGTTCTTGATTCTTCTTCTACTTTAAAATTGTCATATAGATAGTAGATGTACTAGTTATGAGACTTTTTTCTTTTTCATAGCCAAGACCAAATATTTATTTTAAATTTTTTAAGAGTTGATTAAATTATAAGGAATATATGATTCTCCTCTCAACTTCAGACCTTTGTCTATTTGATTTTTAGCTTACTCAAGTTCTATTCTTAGAGCCACTATCTCTGCTTATAACTTCTTCCACTCATCAAATTTAGATTATAGTTCAAGTTTGACTACATATTCTATTATTTTAGCCTCTTCAACTTGTGTCTTTAAGCTAACCACCATTTGATCATATTTTTCAGGTCTTTTGGACATTTTATCAGTCTCTTTTCATCCCAATTTCTTCTATTTTGAGCTATCTTTTCTCAGCTTGTCAGTTTCCTCTAAAGCACTAATCAGTTCACACTCTAGATCTGCTTCTCCTTTTTCTTCTTCATCTGAGTCTTCAACTTCTTCTTAATCCATAGAAGTTAAACCTAATTTTATGAATAAAAATTTATTTTTCTTAGCCATAAAAGCACATTAATGATCATCATCAAAACTATCACTATCATCCAATAAATCACAATCTTATTTTTATGAAGTCCTTTCTTATTTTTGAATAATTTCTTTATAGAATAGTGAGTTTTCACCTTTTTACTATCTTCTTCTTGCTAAAACTTATCCTTCTTGTTATAAGGGCATTTAACAGCAAAATGTTCTACTTTACCATAGTTTAGATTTTTGAATGGTAGATTACTTTTGTAATTTCTATACCCTCTTCTTAATATTCTAAAAAAATTAGCTTCTTCTTCATTAGTCTCTTTGTGTTTAGATATAGATGCTTCTACCTTTACTGGTTTGGATGCTTTAAATGCACCTTCTCTCTTGAAAGTGTCTATGCCTCCCATTCTCATCTCATAGGTTGTGAAGGTTCCATGCAACTCATTAACAATGAGTTTATATAGATCTCTTGATTCCTCTATTATAGAGATTTTAGAGTCATAAATTGATGGCAAATATCTTAGAACCTTTTTGACAATGATTGATTATTTCATCTCTTCTTTAGAGCCTCTGATTATATTAACTATTTCATCTACTCTAAGGAGGTAGTCTACAATTTTCTCTTCTTAATTCATTTTAAGGATTTCAAAATTGCCTTTGGATGTTTTTAGCTTGGCCTAATTTACCTTATCATCACCATCATATATGCTCTTTAATTTGTTTTAGACATCTTGTGCATTTTTAAATTGCATCACTTTGACAAAATCTAAATTTGACAATCCAGAAAAGATAGCATTTTTTGCCTTCACATTGATCTCATATGCATTCTTTGAAGCTTTATCAATAGGAGTTATAATAGGAGATGTATATCAATTTACAATAGACATCTATACATAAAACCCTAATTAAAATAAATATGATTCCATTCTAGTCCTCCAAAATCTATAGTTTGATCCATCAAAGATAGGTGCCTTGTTTGAGGAAGATCTTTCTTGACTAGCCATTTGTGTTAACTGTACAAGATCTACCTGAGATAATTAAGCCTCTTATAAGAAACCAGGGCTCTGAATCTAAATTTTGGAACACAAATATCTATTGAGAGGGGGTTGAATTAGTAGATTGACTATTTTAGTCTTTTTGAAAACTTTTAAAGTAGACTAAAAATAAATGCAAGGATCACATACATAAAAAATGCAGAACACTAGATATACCGTGGAAACCTCAATATAAAAAAACCATCATGAGAATAGATGCTAAAATCTACTATTTTAATCCAGATTCAAAATAAAGAACCTCATTGGTTATAATGTTTAAGGGTACCAACTCTAAGGAGACACCAATTCACTAATTTAAGAGTAACTTCTCTAAATAACTACCAAATCCTTAACTAAACACCAACTCAATGGATCTTATGGCACGTACCTATAAAATTATTCTATACAACTAAAATTCTAGATTATAATGTTTGATTTATAAATAAATCCAATTCATTTCTCTGTTATAGGTCTGGTCTATTACTACTCATTCTCTACACATTTCTCTCTTCTCTTCTCTTCTCTTATCTTCTCTTCTCTTCTCTTCTCTTCTCTTCTCTTCTCTTCTCTATCCCTCTATCTCTATGTCTCTATATTTCTCTATTTGACACAATTCAATTAAGTAATTGATCTAGGGTTCTATATATTCTCTATACTCATAGTTGTTTGTAACACATCATGTTAAATTATGTTGGACTTTAGTTCCTATCTTTAACAAGTTTCTCTAATATTCAAGTCTTGCTTCACTACTATGATTCTTGGTCTCATTACTATTTTTAGTATTTACTGGACTCTAGTTTTGATGTACATGCCATATTACATAAATTAGATCAATCATAGTGATCAATTTCATTATTTATATCATATTTTATGGGTTAACTACAAGTTCCTCCACTTGACCGTTGGGATGAACATATCTTTAAATATCAACCATTGATTTCAAGTTTCACTCCATGATCTGATAGTCCTCATTCAAATTGCTCAATTTTAAAATGCATTTGTTAGATCAAGTTATTACAATCTCACGTGCTCTGTTGGATCTTTGTATGCTTTCAAGACTTAACATTTCAACTTTAAAATGCATCTATTAGATCTTTTGATTTGAGCTCCTATGTGTTGTTATATCTTCAAAGTAGCATGAAATTTACCTCTTCTAGTCATTAAATATTGAGATTTTAATCTCATCTTTTTATTTCCTAAGTCTTTCGAATGAATTCATTCCATCAATCTTATCAAACTAGTTCAGTTTTTAACTCACCTCTGTCTCATTAAATATTGAGTAGTTGATCCCATTATGTCCACTCACTCTGTTAGATCTTCATTTCATGATCACATGCTCATCGTTTGATCTTATGATAAACTTTATCTTTATGTCATCTTAACATTAAAATTTGACCACTTGTCCTCACCTCAATGCATCCTGACATCTTAGAGGAAATGGGATCCATTGATCTCTTTGAGAGTTACTTGAAATTTACCTTGTGGAAATTGGACTAAGTATGGAAACCATTGTAATCTGTGTATAAGGTCAACTTTGCACCTTCATATCTTTTTCTTCGCTCAACCATCTATTCTAAAATTTGAACCATATAAACTAGGCATAATATTGAACAAACCCATATTCTTATTTTTTCCTAAATCCTTCACACATGTGAGATATAACACCATTAATCTACTCAATCAAATTATTTTTCCACAGAGCCAACTAAGTGTAGTACTCCCTAGAAGGCCAACTTTGTTCTTGCATAGCTTTTGTTGTACTTAATCACATGACTTAAAATTTGGTGCATAACATTCTCTCACATAGAAGATTCCATCCATATATCAATCATATCCTCAAACCTTAATACATGCAAAATATGACACAATCCAAATTCTTTCTTAGCACTTATTGGCATATGCAAATTTGAGTAAGTGTGGGAAAACACTATCAAAATACCTACGAGTCAAACTTTGCACATGGATATCTTTTATCACGCTACATCGCATGACCTAAGATTTAGTGCATAGAAACTAGGCACAAAAAAAATGCATATGACCATTTTGTCCTAACACCTCCATGTGTGTGAATACTGATCTCATCAACATGCTTACTTGGCTCTGCTTGAACCCTTTTACAAATTTGGTTGTGTATGAAAACTTATTGAATTTTTTTGAAGTAGCCAAATTTTCATCTTCGTATCTTCGAATGTGCTTCATCGCATGACTTCAAATTTAGTGCATAACAACTAAGGAGTAATGTGATCATAACCATATGAACAAATACCCCAGACTCATCCACATGTGGCAATGGTGACATGAATGAACTGCTCATTCAGATTTTGTGTCACGAGACCCAAAATGTCTAGATGAACAAAATGAAGAACCGGGTGCATTACACTCCTACACACAAGCACTCCATTCATCCTTGACCTCTAATATAATGCATTGCTCATCCTTAAATCACCATACTCATGTATGAACATCAATGACATCCATAATGCCATTTTTGACATCAATGACAATCATATAGCCAACATAACATTATTGGCATCGAATGTCGAAGCATAGGAACAGTCTAGGAAGTGGGTAATTCCAGCTCTGTACATATTTGGAGACTCAACAACCGATCCTGGAAACAATAATTGGCTTGAAACAATCCCCAAATCTAACTTTCCTCCATATGGACAAGATTTCTTGAATGGTTGACAACTGGGCATTTTACAAATGGAAAATTAATAAAAGACATTATCTGTAAAGTCGTCACTTAAGTTTCCTTCAATTTTCATAATATTAGAACTTAAATTACGTGTTTAAAGTCATTAGTGCCAACAGTTCTCTTGGACTATAACTAGGTTCAATTTAGTTATGTAGTTCTTTTATAGAGCTAGTTTATATTTAGGAAAAGCTAAAAAGAATTAATCAAACGATGAAGTGAAATATATTTTATTACCCTAGTGAAATGTGTCTAACTGGCTGCAATATTTTATGACTACAGCTGGTTTAGTGGGGTTACCAGATTTGCTGCCAGCATATTTAGACCCTGAATTTCTTGGAGTAAAACTACTCACAGGTGCAAGTTTGGGCTTGGCTGTTGCGGGATTACAAGACACTACGTCATTGTCATTAGTTGGTATATCTTCCATTTTTTTAAATCAATTGTTGTATCTTGAGATTAAATTTAAAATCATCGCGATTTTTACAGTGTTAATTTTATATAGTGCCAAGTTCATCTATTCTTGCACAATGTGATACCGTTGAAGAAACAAATAGAGAATTTCAAGCATTGTCGATCGCAGCTGGCCGATATGATTGGTCAGCAAAATGCGAGCAGAATTGTATCAGAAGCATTATTTGCTATAAGCGAACTAATGACTTTACCAATGATTATTTTTAAAATCCTGTAAAAAGGAAAAATACAGCCTTGAACAGTTCGATGATCTTCTTCGACAGTCTCTAAGTGTATTTATACAGGTAAAAATGGTAAAGCATAAACAGTCAGTGTGTTCAATGCATGTACTGTTTATGGTTTATGTATATCGGTGATTTTTTTTTTTCTAATTGAAGGGGTAAATATCCAGATCTTTTGTATGTGAATATAACTTTGATGTTTACTTTTTTTTTTTTAATTATATAATTTGTATTTTGATAGATGATGTTATAAGATATTTTTATTATAATTTATATTTTTAAAATATAATTTATTTGATATTTTTGTCAATATTAAAATGCATAGTTTTAAAATTTTGTTGAAAATAAATGATATAAATTTTATTTAAAAAGTTTAGATTTGTATATTAATAGATAATATGACAATATACTTTTATTATCATGTTTATTATTAAATACAATCCACTCACTATTTCTATAATATCAACATATGTTGAAGATTATGTGTTAAACATAGGTGTACATAAACATTAACATGCCCAAAAAAATGTTAAAAAATTATACTTAAATAGCTATCAACTTTTATAATATTTATTTTAAATTATGAAATTTATACCTTGATCAATAGTGTGACAAAATATTTATTTACAGTCATCATTTATACTGTTAGACTACAGATTATTTAATATTTCTATAAATATTAGATACATATGTTTAAGCTTTTAAATTAAAAAACTGGTTCCTGCAGAATTCAACACCCAAAAAGTGTTAAGAAGTCTCTGCGTTAACACCAGTGAAGGCAATTACTTTATAATGTTTCCGTGTGTTTAATGTCATTTAAATTCAATGCAACTGCTGTATACTTTACTCCCGTGCCTGAGTTGGATTGAAGGTTCATCTTCATTAAGTATAAAGTAAGAGAGTCTTCCATTTTAAAAAATTCATGGAATTATAATTGAAATTCTTTGTGAAGAGAATGTTTTTAATCAAGGCGCAGCTAGAATTGATATCATAGGGCTTCCTCCTTTTCGGTGTTGCCCGTCAGAAATTACTTTGCATAATATGTTGAATGACGCATGCGATGAGGAGATGAATGAGGCTGCAAAATATTTCAATGAAAAGACCGTGGCTTTGATACAGAAGATGAATCTCATTTTTCCGGGACTTCGAATTGTTTATTTAGATATATATGCAAAACCGTATGACATAATCAATAACCTCACTTCATATGGTAACAATAAATATTGCTATTTTGTAAGCATCGTGTTCCAGAAAGCACTTCAACTGAACCTATTTTAACACCCGTAATGTCCAGAAATTATGAAGTAAAAACTATTGGATTGATGACGTCATTCAAATTAGGGTTTAGGGTACTGAGTAAATGAATAACTGTACGACCATATCGTATATAAGAATTGTCATTAAAAGTCCGTGGTATCTACATGTAGTATTGCTGTGCTTTTATGGTCAATTTTGGTGAAATAAACAGTTTGAATTGGTTAAGGTGCTTTTGTAGTTGTACGGTTTTTGGTGTTTGTGTTTTATTATCACGTATTTATTCGGAGAAATGATATTATTTTACCCAACCGATAGTTGATCTTAGTTTTTAATATGATTGTTACCGTATTTTAAAAAAATAAAATGAATGTAAACATTTTTAATCTAACGATTGAAAAAAAAATAATAAAATCATGTTTCAAATACGTTTTTTATATAGTTCTTGTTAAGTTTTTTTAAAATTAGAAAGTATTAAAATTTTATTAATTTAATGATTTAAAAAAAATCGTGCCACAAATAAAACATGCAAATGAATGAGATTAAATTACATTAATCAACATGGCTAATTTAGATTAATGAAGGTTTAATGATTTTGTATCAAACTTTTTTTTTTAAATGTTAACTTTAGAAAAAGAGAGAGAGAGCTCAAGTCAACACTATATTAATTGGTCTTATTAGAAATTGAAATTAGAGTTAGTATGAAAAAGAAAATGAAAGGGGAAGATAAAATTATATGTCATGACAACGACGACGACAACAACAACAACAACAACAACAACAACAACAATAATCAAACATTAGGTATTGGTTGGAAGTTTCTAGGATATTTTTACTAAAAAAAATTATATAATATTTCTAAGTTTTTTAAGAAAATGGTGGGGAAAAATTCATTTAAAACAAGATAAATTATATTAAAAGTTTCAAATATAAGAAACTTTTTCAAAATTCATTAAAAAGAAAGCTGAAAAATATGGTAGAGATATCACTATAATAAGAGAGGGGTGGGGTGGTTGTGGGAGATTTGAGACAAAATTAGAGACAATACTTAATCAAATATTTTCAAATTGAGATAAAAAAAAGTCGTATATTATTTTAAAGTGAGTATATTTAATTATTGTCTCAAACAATTGTATTTATAAAGACAATATAGTAACATTGATTTTGTCTCTCGAAAAACAATATCAATTTTATCTCTTTAAAGATAACATAGATTAATAATTTTTCTTTCAAAACACAATATCATTTGTCTCTCTAGAAACAATGTCGTTTTCATCTCTCTAAAGATGATACACTTTTAATCCTAAATATTGTTTCTCTATAGACAATATGAATTTACTGAATAAAAAAATACAAAGTTTATTCTAACAAAACCAATAGATAAACATCAACAATGACAACAAAATGCGTTGATGATCAATATGACAATAAAATTATAGAAAAACAAAACTAGTTGGAATATTGTGACAAGTGGGTCCAAAAGCATTTTGTTATTACACTAAAAGGATTCCATGCCTTCAAATTGGCAGTAAAGGGTTGATGAACCATGGAGTGTTGTTGGTGGAATATGAGGAGAGACGCTTCACATCATTAAGCCTAGAAAACAATGCTCATTAGACCATAAAGAATTGATGGATTAAATAGTGGGAGAACAATGTTATTACAAACTTTGTAATGCAAATGATGAACATGAAACAAATACTATGGTATCTATTTTGGAAACATTAGGATGAATTAGATAAGTATGTGAAAATATATGGTGTATATATTGTTGTTCTAGGGTTTTTGTGATATATACACATTCAATTTGTTTGTGGGAGATTTTATAATATATAGGATTTCATGTTGATGCTTAGAACTTTGTTTCTGATAGTTTCTCTATTTTGAATTATTTGGTCGAATTGTAATAATAATACAAATAATGGTTTAAATATAATGTACAAATATATCATGTGCACAATATTATGAATGACTGATCTATTTTCTCACCTCTCTTTAATAGAATTCCCTTGTTTTGTGTCATTTGTGTCAAACAAACAAAAGCATTCATCACCATTTTCAAAACTTTAACAATTCAAAAAAATAATTCCATAATATAGAGAATACTCTCCAAAGGTATATTCAAAATATATGAAGCCAAAACAATAAAGCAACCCATTAAAATAGTCAAAGCCAAAACCATTGGATATTCTTAAAAGCTACCAATTATAAGAATAAAACCTATATTACCTGCCTTTCTGGAGGATTAATAAATATTGGTGGCATATGAATTGAGTAGTGTTTGTTTAGCTAGCTATAATATATATCACATGGTTTTAATTATGTTCACAGTGAACGAATTAACTAATAAACGAGTATAGATCGTAAATAATCTTACTTTGTCCATCAACTAATAAACAAATATATATTACAGGTAATCAGTGAAGCTCAGCATATATTTATTTCAATGGATTGCATATATAGCAGGTCTAGTGTCAGAGCTTGCTTTTTTAAAGATGCCATGTTGTCAGAAAATACATATTTTGATGCGTGAGGACAGATTGGGCTCTCCTTGTTCCACAGCAACCCTTCCTAGCTTCTCCAAAACCTGCCACAAAACATTCATATGGTGGGAGGACAGATTGGGCTCTCCATGTTCCACAGCAACCCTTCCTAGCTTCTCCAAAACCTGCCACAAAACATTCATATGCTGGTAGAGATTTTGTGCTTTCATGGTTCATGTTAAGTAGTAATCACTGAGGCTCGGCATATATTTATTTCAATGGATTGCACATATAGCAGGTCTAGTGTCAGAGCTTTTTTTAAAGATGCCATGTTGTCCGAAAATACATATTTTGATGCGTGAGGACAAATTGGGCTCTCCTTGTTCCATAGCAACCCTTCCTAGCTTCTCCAATACCTGCCTCAAAACATTCATATGCTGGTAGAGATTTTGAGCTTTCATGGTTCATGGTAAGTATAACAGAGACTTTTGAATAAACTGTATGAAGAAACGTCTGATCGACGTTTAGAACACATCTCGATCCATCATTAAGAATAACACATCTTAATGATCTTACGCTGTTACTAGAAAGATATTGTCGTATTTAAAAGAAAAAGTCAAATTCACATGACAGTGCCGAAGTGACTGGCAAGTAGAAATGTTACCGTATTTGCTGGGATATAAACGAGGTCATATTTGGAACACTCGTATTTGCATTCTCTGCTAAAAACATGATTTTGGTATTGAAAGAACACTCAATGTCATTCAAATCATTAGTGCAAACGTTATACACTAAGTTGTGCAGAGTAATTTGTGAAGGCAAACAGCCCGATGATACCAAGCCTATTACCACCCTCATTTTGCACAGCCTGTTCGAAATCACTTCAATTATATTCCTAAGGATTTGAAAAAATATATTTAGAAACATTAAATTGGCTAAGAACATTTTACCTTTATAAATCCACTGAGAGACTGGATAAGAAGATCCTGGAACCGTGCAACGATATAATTTTTCATGGTTAGAGTATCTATATAATTATTTGTGACAGAGCCATCAGTTCCCATGCTTATAGCAAATAATGCTTGCGATGTGACGTTGTAGGCGTTTTGCAGGGGAATCGTATAAACCAGCTGCTCTTTGTAATGCCTGTAATTTTCCACTTGTTTCTCCAGTGGTATCGAATTCTGCAGACGGAACCAAAAGGAGAAAGATTACATAGAAAATCACAGGTCGTCATGATATAGACGTGACATTTCGTGGAAGAGCATAGGTCTTATTAAACTTAGTATTTATATAGTTAACATTGGCGTCACCAAATTGTTTGTGGGCTCGTTAACACAACTGACAATTTGAAATTTAGTGATCTCTACTAAATTAGAAGTAAGTTACGACAAATTTCCATAATAAAATGATTTTATTATGAGCAATGTTTTAATACGGAATTTCTAACCAAGGAAAGTATTGATGTTGTAAGAAATTTTGATCTATAGTAGTTTACCTATAACAAAGAAACGGTAAAGGATTGCCAACATATAATATCAAAACAAGCGATACAGGAGACAATTACTAAATTATCAGTAAACGGCTAAAATGTCAAAACCTGCTAGCAATGAACTTTTATTTTGGTGATGATTAATAAATACATTGAAAGAAAAGTATGTGGGTGGTCACCGCAATTGAAATTTAATTCATGCCAAAATGATGCGCATAGGAAACATAAGTCACATTGGTGACTCATGAATAACTAACCATTTTTTAATGTCCTTTTTACTTGTAATTGGTTTTTTCATTAGTTAAAAGAGACATAAAATATCATATTCAGATGTGACAATGTAAATGCAAATAATTTAGGGCACAATTGTTTATGATCGCATTGTTTGTCTCTAAGTTAAAAAAAAGTGTGAATCTAGTAATATAAGTCATGATATGAGGCTTGCACATCTAAACATTTATTTATGTGTATTTTACTTGCGATCGACTCCATCATATGTCAAAATGACACAACAACATCATATCCACTTATGGACATCAAAATATAAAAACTTTCTAGCATACATATGTACAATCACACTAATTCACTTTGAATTCAAGCTAAAGTCGTATGATTGAGGTAACATAGGTCACATTGATGACCCACACACACTAGACCAATATTTTTATGTAGATTTCACTTACGAATAAGTCCCTCATTTGCCATAAGACACACAACAACACCATATCGATTTAGGACTAAGACAAAAGAGATGATTTAGGGCACATATATATTTGATCATCTAATTCACCTTGAAATCATGAAAAAAGTGGTATGATTGGAGAAATTTGGGTTGCATTGGTGGCCTATTCATATCCAACCACCCTTTTATGTCATTTTAACTTGAAATTATTGATATTATAGGCCAAAATCAATATAACAAAACTATATGCATTTTTTACCACAAAATTTAATCAATCGGCACATTCATGAAATCTCTAAAGTCACATAGGCACATTTATACATTTGTAATTGACAGAGTATATCAATAATGCTATATGTATAACTTGTAGACATATCATGTTGTTTCTATTAATGACATTGATGATATGGTTTATGAACCATTCTTGGAGCTTGACTATCCTACCTCGACCCCCCTCCTTTCAATCTAGTTTTCAATCTAAATGTACCAAGCCCTTCCATTCTTTATATAAAGGCATGGAAAAGCATGGGTATAGTTTGTGCACTCCACATTATGAAACGGTCTATGCATGACTTCCTTATTCTTTATAGTAATCATTAGCGTTCTTCTCAATAAGCATTGGTGTTATTCCAAAATAGAATATAGTGATTGATATCATTTATTAAATTTACTTACTATAATAAAATACAACCTTGGAAATCCCTTATTCCCCAAGATGGGTATGAATGTTCATAAATCATTTGTTGATCACATAGTCACCCCTCTCTATCAAATTTCATACCTAAATTTATGGAATCAATTGAATGTGTTTTTGTCCATTAATTAATAAATATATTATGTATTTCATATATAAATATATAAGATTTTTTTTTCATGACTCATTCGATTGTTTGGCCCTTAATTTCCCTTATATATAGATACATCAATATACAATAATCGTCAGTAAAAATGTTCAATTCATAGAATAAGAGGGATGGGATGGAAGTATAGATAGGATATACTATTTACATAAAAATATTTCTTTAGAAATTTTAGAGTCCTCTAGTAATAATGAATTCATGTGGTAACTCGGGTCCCTAAGATATCTCTCTAGTGACACATTCAGCAAGTGAAAATCACTCAACACAAGGAATCTACACAACAACACCTCAATCAATAGTAACATAAAGTATGTAAAAAAATCACATAGATAATACCTCATGATACTTAGTCCCATCTTCAAGGCATATGTAAATTCCACATGATCTAAGGTATCATGGTATTCACACATTCAAAAAGACTATAAGTTTGTAGGCAGTATAGGAAATTGCAGAAATGCAGAAGAAGACGAAGGATTTATTAAGGTTTTGAATTATTTGGGAAAGTAGATGCAGTATATTTTGAATAATAAATAGGAATTGAAAATTGGGGAAAATGTATGGATGCACAGATTGAAGCAAATGAGTAGAATTAGACATAGGATTTGGTTAATCTTGTAGAAGGAAAAGATGTAATTGGTGTAAAGTGGGTCTACAAAACAAAGCTAAAAGAAGATGGAAATATTTAAAAATATAAGGAAATATTGGTTGTAAAATGTTATTTAAAACAACATCATATTGATTTCAATTAAGCATTTCCGCCTATAGGAAATATAGATCTAGTTAGACCAATTTTTTAAATCGCAACTAATAATAAGGGAAAAGTTTACAAGATGGATCTATTAAGTCTGAATTTTTGAATGGAATTATTTTAGAAGAAGAATATGTAAAACAAGTTCTAGTGTATGAAATTGAATGTTATAAAAAAGGTTTTTGCAAATAGAATAAATCCTTTTTTGGTCTAATGTAGGTACTAATAGCATGGTATAGTGAGTTTGATTCATATTTATTGATGGTTTTAACAAGACTAAAATCAAGAGAACACTTTATATCAAGATATTTGATAAAGGTGGAATTATTGTAGTATGTTTTTATTTAGATAAGTTTATATTTATAGGGAACCTATCAATTTATTAGTTTAAGACACTAATGAAGATATAGTTTGTGATAACAAATTTGGGGATGGTGATATTTTTTCTAGGAATTGAAGTAAATCAAACGGATGATTTGATTTTTATGCTTCAAACAAAGTATGAAGTGATGTATTGAAATAATTTAAAATGTAAAACAATACTCAAGTTTCATAACCATTTATAATGGGACAAATGTTAAGCAAGGATGATTATAGTAGAAAAGTAGATTTAAAGCTCTACAAAGTCCTAGTTGGTAGTTTTATGTATTTGACAACAACTATAATTGACATAATGTATGCACAAGCATGATTTTAGGAGATGTGGAAACTCTATAAGAAATACATTAGCAATTAGGAAAGATAACTAGAAAGTATATAAATGGAACAAGTATTATGGAATTCTATCATTTTATCAAGTTTTGGAAAACTAGAGAAATTGATTACCTAATATGACAAATTATTATTGCAAATTAGATAGCAATAAATGCTACAAACTAATTTAAAACTCGTTAAATTTTTAAATATATTAAATATGCAAAGTTAAAAAGATAAATCTAAACTTAGCTAAATAATGAGATGTATATTTTTTCTAGATCTAAGATTAATTCATAAATTATGTTTATTGAGTGAAAACTATGATATAAATTCTAATTTACTTTAAGTATCACTCTGTAATTGCTTTACCACTTTAAAACTCTAGTTCAATAGTCAATAAGACAAACACAGTCATAGATCAAAAAGGGTTCAATGGTTAAAGTTATACCAAACCTCAACATCCCATCTAATTAATGATACCTACATACCAATACTACAAAAAGGGATCAAACTCCATGTTGTCACATACTATGATGGTGTGTGTGAAAGTAGTGTAAAATTCTAGAAACTATGTTAGTGCAATATTAGTGTGATTAATTGCTTTAACTATGGCTTGTGTCCTTAGAGGCGTATTCAAAATTTAACTCAGTTCTATTATGGTTGTATGTAATCAGAATCAATATTAATATGTAATTTTTTCTCAATGTGTAATTATATTTTTAGTGTTTTTCAATATGTAAGCATCTTGTGATCAAAATGGTTTGGAATGTGCTTTTATAGTGGTAATTTTTGAATTCCTTATGATGTGTCTTCCTAAACTCATATGAATCCAAGTTTAAGTGAAATTTTGGGCACTAACACCATGTATGAATCCAAATATATTTGTTCTAGTGAAAAAAGTATTGCAACCATATGGTTTAAAACTAGTGAATAAAGGTGAACCAATGGTGCTATAGATGTAATAAGGCTCATTTCTACTACAAAAAAGATGTAAAAAAATAGTATAACCTAGGTTTTTTGTATAAAACATGGAAAATGACAAAAATTTCCATTTCATCTATTAAATTTGGGTGAAATTGAGCAAGGAGGAAGCCATATGCCATGCACATCCCTACAATTTGATATCTAGTAGATATGTATTTTGAGATTGAGTAATAATAACTAAATGTATAAAGAATAAATTATCTATTAACCTTAAACACATGCCACACATGTTTCCCTTGAACAAATAAAATATGAAAATTTTGTGAAAAATGAAACTATGAACCTTTCGAAAACTATTCTAAATTTCCTAACACTCTAATGGATTCTAGAGATGATTTTTTTCAAACATCTGGGATAATAACACCCTATCTAGATAGTAGTGAGGGGTGATCCTATCTAAAATACTTCAATAAGTGTTTTTAGGTGTTTCCTATGATTCACTAAATTAGGAATCAAAATATATGTATGTGTCTATCTACGCATTTTGGGCTTAGTCACTATGACAATCCACTATTTATTCCCCCTCTTTTAAGGTGAGTTTTTGAGTCTACACAATAACTTAAGCTAAAATAAAAAGTTATGTTATATATTTTCTATAAAATATATAAATATGAGTAATAAAAATAAGATGGAGAATCATGATATCATCATATAAATAAACTAAATTTAATAGTAATTTGAAATGCATGTATAAACAAGCATACATATTGTGAATGTTAAGATATAGGTTAACAACTATGTATGCATATAAGTGATAGATACTAAGTATAAAAATATTAATATACTACTTAGGGAAGGAAAAATTATACCCATAGTCATGTTAAAAACTAAAATAATGCTTTATGTTCATCATAGCATTAAAATTATAAGAAAAAAACATGCAAGTGTCATGGCAATGATGCACAGAAGAAAATAGTACATTGGTAAGTGAACAGAGTTTGCGGATAATTTTGTGGACATTTTTAATGAAATTTTACAAAATATGTACATGTTATTATAATAAAGTTTTCATGTTATGTTTTCTAAACTTTAGAATTCATAAATGTTTCAAACATGTGAAAATGTGTGCATGTTATGATGTGTAGAGAGGTGAATATTTATAACGTGGGCGGAGAATTTTTTACTAAAATGAATATTAATAATAAGTTTATATTTAAATCATTACATTTATACTCCATATGTATTTTATTTGTTTTAGTAAAAAAATATGAAAATAGGGTCACTCATGTATAGTTGGTGTCACAACTGAATGATTTGTGATTTGGGAGATAGTTTTCAAAATCCAATTTGATCCATATTTAGTCATTTTTAATATTTTAGTATTGAACCTAGGGATTTCAAGGCATAAATTTTGCAATCAATGTCCAAAATTTGTTCATAATATACATTAGGATAAGAGATAATATTACATGGATTTAAAATAGAGTTAGCACATAAAATGTAATGAGATCCATAACTATGTTATAGCCAACATAGGAACTAGACCAAGTCAATAAATCATTAATTACTTAATTAGGAATCAATTAGCCACTTAGTATTCAGATAGAGGCTAGTAAGTGTATGAAAACTCACACACACGTATATGGGCTTCCTAGTAAAGGTGTTAATAAATTATAAACTCACCCAAGCACCTTTACAAACCATAAAATAGTATCCTAATTATTGGTTAAACCTAAAAGAGTTTAAAAACAAATGTGAAAAGATAATTCAATTCAACAAAAAAATCAACATACTAAGCTTTCTTAATCAAGATCAAATTAAACGGTGTAGTTTCACCAATGTTTGGAGATACGATTCATATATGGAATATGTAAACATTTATTTTTCAAAATTACATTATGACTAAATCAAGGTTTTTAAATACATATCACTTTATGATCAATGAGTTTGGAGCTTATGATACATTTCACTAACTTGATAAATAGGTTATATTTTTAGAAAGATCATGAATTGTTTGTTTTTATTAGATGTGCTCTATAATGAGAATTAGAATACATTTAGGTGTCACATATTATCTCCATAATCCATGTGATCATACATATACACCTCAATAACAATTTAAAATTTGTTACCATTATTTATTTCATTGATATGGGAAGTTGAATGCTACACTGTTCTATCTACATGGTTTCCCATTGATTTATCAATTCTTATGAATCTAGTACATTCATAGAAGAGTTGGGACACTTGGAATGAAAATTAGGTTTGTGAGGGATCCTAAAGGATATGTGTTTGAAGTAAAATCCATCTAATGATGATTTTCATCTTTTGCTATCAATAGGGTCTTTTAGTGACAATGATGATATTCAAAACTATGGTAAATTTTATCATGAAGATGTATTCATATATAATTGTTTTGATATGTGACTCTATTAACTATACATATTATTTTATAAAAACATGAAATCACAATTATGGTTTGTATATTTTATTGAAATTGAAACTTTTGGTAAGAATAATAGTAATTTATTTTACATAAAACATACTTCAAGATGGTTGTATATGTATTTTCAATGAAAAAATGATGTGGACTGAATTTTAATATTTTATCCTCTTAATTTTAAGATTTTTTTAGAATTTTAGAAATGAATCTAAATATGAATTATGAACCTACCATTTATGGGGTACAATTTTACACCTCATAAATAAATTACTATTAAAATGTGTTTACATAATAATAAATATATATCCTAATATTAAGACATGTAATTGAAATATCAATGGGATAAACCCAAGATTAGGCACTGATTTGAAGCTAACTATCATGAACAAATTATTTAATTAGAAAATTTATAATTGGCATTACTATGATCATGAAAATGACTTTCTCTTGATTTAGTTTTCATGTTTGATTTCAAATCAGTAAATTTGTTTAAGTAATTATTTATTTTAATGAATGAATAGATGGAATAACTAGTAAGAAACATTCTAGTTTGATAATTTCAAAAAATAAAACTAAAAATTGAGAAAGTTTATCTAATAGCCAATGAAAATATTCTTACTTTGTGGTATCAAAGATTATGTTTAACACTTAAATCTACTATGATCATTAACATTTTTATTTCAATTTAAAAATGGTTTGTGTTGGAACTCATTGAGATAATAAATAAACTTATCATAATTTGACTATTTAAAAACCCTATGTCTTTATAAAATAGATTTCGAGATTGAATTTACTCAGAAATATAGGATTCCTATTTGATACATATGTCTTGGAGAACAATAGGTCAAGTAGACATGATGGACAAGTAGTGGATAAGTAATTTGATTAATAAGTGATTGGGGATAGATCCTTCATTTCAAATTAACCCATAAGTGGACAATGGATTCTAAATATCATAAGGAGAAATTATAAAATCTATTCTTATGATAATAAGAATGTATAATTAGGATTTTTGTATTCATAATTCTTGTATAGATATCAAACATGTTGTTTTGAGTTTATGTTCATCATTATACTTTCTCTAAGTTGAATGGAGTAGTGGTAATTCTTACTTAAGCACGTTGTCATTATTCCAAATTTTAGAGGCCACTCTAAGTAGAAACATGATCATGGAATATGAGAATATGTTTTGGGACTCTATCTAGCATTTTTTTCAATTTAATGATGACATCATATGTTATTGATTTGAATAAAAAGGGAAGACATGTTATTCAGGTGTATTTTAAAAAAATATATATATGATGTAATAAAGGAAAATATAATCACTTCTTGTAAAGGAAGGAAAGTAATTTTAGTTTATTAAACTTTAAAGTGAATCCTTTAAGCTTTAGATTTAATCTAAAACATGTTGGTTTTCTTTTAATACATAGTCAAATGGAAAGGGTGGACCTAGATTTTGAAACATTTTGCTCCAAATGTATTGTTTGTTCAATAATATAAATGGAAAACTATGAAAAACTCTTTTAAGGCATTTCCCCACTTTTATAATCAGTATTATGTTAAT
>JARHVA010005094.1:405000-420000 GCA_037957365.1 Torreya grandis
TTAATTAAAATTATAGTATTAGATAGGGATAATACATTTTGCATAGTTTTGGAGCTTTCTAAGGAATGTTTTGGCTACTAAATGAAGGTTTTAAATAATAGTATTGGAAATATATTCAGATATTTTATTAGTGAAAATCCTATGCAATAGGATTTGGTGTTAGCACAATCTCACTTTGAATATATGGGATCATCAAAAGAGATAAGTTTTGAAGCAAAAATAATGTTTTGTTTATATATTATGTATGGGAATAGTCAGAGATTAGTGTTTGAATTTAGAAGAATAAATAACATGAATAAAATAAATGCTAAATTCAAAAAATATGCATAATGTACATATGGAGTTGAAAATGAGATTATAAAAAGAGGTAATAAGTAAAAATATCATAGTGATCAAAAGAGAAGACACAAAAATATTGAAGGTTGGGGCATGTTGTTAACACACATGTATAGTGAGAGGTTTCCAAAAGGAGTGTATAACAAGCTAAAATGGAATAAAATTAGAGGTAAGAAGTACAAAGATCATTGTGATCAAAAGAGAAGACACAAAGATATTGAATATCTGAACAACTTGTTAGCACACCTGTATAATCATAGGTTTCCAAAAGGAGCAATTAACAAGATAAAATGGAATAAAATCAGACATTGTAAAATTATCAAAATGTTATTAGCCAATAATTATTAGATTGAATTTTTATATTGATTAGGTATTTCACCTATCTTCAATGTCATTGAATTATACCCATATCTGGTGGAATAAACACTTGATGAACAATCAAGGATAAATTCTATAACCATTAATTTTAAGGAACAATTTCCAGTTGAAGAAAAGGAATAGATAAAAGACAATCTAGACATAAAAATTGGCAAGAAGATATGAGGTAGTGAGTATTATGATTGCTTGTTGAAATAGATGAATTGAGTAGTTTAAAATGAAATTTAGATGAATTTGTTTTAAATTTAAAAATGCAAAAAACTAAATAATAATTTCATGAGCATGAGATCATGGAAATTAAATTTCCGCTAAGTGATTCATGTAGGAACATCTATGGATAAATGACAATCTTTCATCACCAAAACAAAATAGTAATTTCAATTTTGGTTTTATATTATCATTTTGGCATTTCATCAAACACTTAACATAATTAAATATTTAGTTGGAAGTTTTTTGGACATCGTATCCATAAAAAATTATAAGGAATTTATGGGTTTGGTATCGATATGGTGTGGAAAGATTCATTTGGAGTAAGAAAACACAATGAGAGTTTAAACACACTTTTTTTTTCTAATAATTGCTGAAAAAGGAAACCACATTTTTAATAATTTTTACTATTCGTATAGCATAATTATATTATTCTAGTTTTATCCAAAGGCTACTAGAGAAACTCATCAAAGGATTTTTTATACAAGAATAAAAATATGAAAAAGGTCTCAAAATAATGAAAAAGGAACAATTTTTTATAGTGTCTAGGATGGAACATTTTTGGAAATCCATTCCATAATATAACAATGTGATCTACCATGTGGTGTATGATGTAGGGGTGCATTCACCTGAAAGTACCCTATGAACCTTTATTATTTTGGGATATTATCTTTTGATTCTATGAGTCCTTCAAGAGGTGTGTTTTTGTTGCAAGGTTATGACTAACACTTTGTAAATATTCATTTTCTTATATTAGGAATGTTGCTAGGTAACACATTGAAAGATATATAGTAGGATATATAGATTCAAATGTTACCACTTTATATTAAGACATATCATTTTGTATTTTAATCTATATTAACTTCATAGATAACCTCAATCTAGGAACCAATAATGCATTTTTATTCTTCTTATATAAACATTGATGGAATTTGAGTAGAGGTGTTGAATATTGTACAATGCATTATGAATAAATCTTGTTTGATCACCTTAAAATACAAGACATTGTATTTTTCATGTCACCAAGCCTTGTGTTAGAACATTTCAATAGCATTTTTCATAAGTGGTATGAGATATTAATGAGTTATGTAATCATTTATGTTATATAATTAGATAAAAGATATCCTCTTCAAGGTTAAACGCATTTAATTCAATTAGGATTATTGATACATATAAAATGTTGGTATTGGATAACCTAAAAAATATTAAATAGAATTTAATAATAAGTTTTAAATCATGGGATATTGTAATATATAAGATAAATCATTTTGGACATAGTTACACTCATATATAATTACCATTTTTTTGGATATTATACTTACATTTGAAATACTAAGGATTGGACCAAATTATTATATTTTCATAGATTGATTGATCCTTATTAAACATTAATATTGATTCTATATAATGAACCTTATTTTATTATTGAACCTTCTTGTTTCTTAGATCTACATTCAATAATAATATACACTGACTAGGTTGATATATGATTTTATCTTGTGAAATTATTTTCTAAGTTGAAGGGAAATAATAACATGATACATTCAAAATTAGGTGTTCAGATCTTCAAAAGTAATTAAGGAATACTATGGAAGTTAATCCTTTGTAATTTTATATACATATTAGAAGATATTCCTTTTTCATAATTAATCATATATCTTATATATTGATTACATATTGAAAATGCTAAACTGATTCATAGTAGTCTAACACATTTATATGTCAAAATACATTAGGGAGTTAGACATTTTATGATTAAAAATGGTTATGATATTCAGTTACACCTTGGTTTAGTGATACATTTCATTTAGGGTACATGTATACCTTTTAATTGTAAATTACATTGGGATGAAATTAAGGTGATTAAGGTCATATCACCTTATGATCAAGAATTTTTCAGCCTATTATGAAATTGATTAACATGAGAATTAGGTTAAAGTTTTATAAATATCAGTCGCTGTCTATTTTTATTAAATGTACATTAGAATTAGAGTTAGAATGCATTTACTAGTCACTTATTTTATCCCTCATTCATGTGATCATACACATATACCTCAGTAAATATTAGGATTTATATGACATTATTTACTATATTATTATGGGAAATAACATGCAACATATTTTATCTACATTATTAATTAATGATCTATCAATTCTTCTGAAATCTAGAACCTTCGTGAAAGGGTAGGGACACTATAAATGCAACATAGGTGTGTGAGGGATCCCAAAGGGTATATGGTTAGAGAAAATCCCTTCAGTTATGATCATCATCTTATGATATTGATATGGTATTTTAGTGATAATAATGAACTTTACAACTATGATAGATTTCCTTACAAAGTCTTAATCATATATGATTATTTTGACGTGTGACTATATTAAATACTATAATATTTCATATAAAGATGAAATCATTATTTTACATTATTATTTAGTTAATTTTAGTTTCTATACTGTCTTGAAATTGAAACTTTTGATAAGATTAAAGCTGATTTGTTTTACATATAACATTCTTTGAGTTTGTTACAGATGCATTTTTAACAAAAAATGGATTGAACTCAATTTTAAGAATTTTCCTCTTACTATGAATTTTGTTTAGACTTATATAAATGAATAAAAATATGAATTGTGAATGTATCACTAATAGGATATAATTATACACCTCATAATGAAGGTTGTATTTAAATGTGTTCACATACTAACAAAAGTATAACGTAATGAAACAATAGTTTTAGAAATATGGAAGGGGAGTCACCCAAAGAAAAAATAGCTACATCTGAGGTGGTAATAGTGATAGATAATATTATAGGCAATAAGGTTGAATTGATTACTCATTAGATTTTTAACCTAAAGAATAAGCTCTCAATGATCATTTTATAGGAATGCAAAAAGGGAGGGAAGCCTTCAAATCATTTGCATGTTAGTTAGGATACCAATTTGTTTGTTATAGAGGTAAGACAAAGTAAAGTTGATGTAATATCTCATGTGGTTATATGTAGAGCTATAAGGGAATGGCCAAAGACAAGTTTGGAAGAAGCCATTTCTAAGAATAATTACCATCAGTTGAAGTCTCTAAATCTGATCATTTTTAAACCTTTGATTTCATTTGAAGTTTAAGAGCTTATGTTATTTATAGAACTAGCAAATAATTTTAATTTTAAGGGATTAATATGTTTGTTTACTAGTTTTCAACCTTCTTTGTTGGAGCTCCACAAGAGGACTCAAGACTACTAGAGATCCTAAATTATAGGTGATGTAAATATTTATCCATGTTATAATGTAATTTTTGTTGTAATTTTAGACTGTAAAGAGGATAGATATGTGATTTTAAAAAATTAGGTTTTGGAGTAGGAATGAGAATTTCCTACTTGTCAAGCTATGGTTCATGTCATTTAATCCTTTGAAAAAATCATTTAATGTTTGACCTATGTGGGTGGGATTAGTTCATTTACCATTTCAATTTTGGTTTTAATGTATGTTCAAATATATAATAGAGTATTGATGTTTTATTGATGTCGTATATTATTAATGAATTTATAACTATCCCCATAAAATTAGAAGGAAAGTACTGATGTTGTAAGAAATTTTATTCTATTTAATTTTACCAATAATAAAAATATATACTAACATTTTTCGTACAAATTTGATTTGGCTATGGATTCAAAATCATCCTCTTAAATTTTGGTACCATACTATTTTTAAATTAGTAGGCAAATTTGTTAGAGAATTCTTGCATGAAGATCCCATCACTAAAGCAAGTGTCATTCAACCTATACTTGATTCTTGGTTTATGTTGATATTACTAAACAAATTCTAGTCCAAATGGATCTAATTATGAGGAATAAAAATTTTATTTAATCAATTAATTATGAAGGATTACGTTTTAGATATGTATATGTTTTCATATAGGTCATTTTGTCAATGATTGTCCAAGCATCAAGGGAAGGAATAGACATACTTAGTGGAAGGATGAAGGTTTAGAACATAAAAGAGTTAAGGTGTTGTTAAAAGTAAAGATGAAAGTAAATTAATGATTATGGTCTTAGAAACCCCTATGAAAATAGATCCATGTGGAGAGACAAAAAATAATAAATTTATAAAGAATACTCCATGTTAATCAAGTGAAGGTGTGATGGATGGGACTCCACTTAAGTCCAATTTCAAAGTTGAAGGTTTGTTGTCTAGAGTTCCATTGTTGAATCATAAACTCAGAGATGCTCTTATACTCTTCATTTAAATCTTTATTGAATCAAGGGAAGGAGTTTAATGGATGATGGTTAGTAACAAAAGGAAAGGAAAAGGAAAAAAGGAGCTTGAACCACTGAATATGAACCTTAGATCAAGAAAGGAAAATGTTATGATTTTTTTTTTAATTATGTTTTGTCTTTGAATTATTTTAGGATTGTTGATGTTCTTTTACTATTATTTTTCTATTGGGTTGAATTTTTGTCCATGCTATAGGAAATATTATATTTTCTAGTTTTTGAAGACCATACTTGCTTAGTTTCTTGTAATGAGTAAAGCCCTTGTTCAAAACCCCATTTGCCAATAATAAAAAACAAATAAATAATAAAAATTAACAACAAATAATATCAAAACAAGCTAAATAGGAGAGAAAAATAATTTTTTCATTAAACATCATTCATGCCAAACCCTTCTAACAATGAAATTTTCTTCTAGTGATGATTTATAAATACATTAAAATAAAAGTATATTCTAACCACAAATAACAAGGTACTTATAGCTAATATTTTACATATGATACACAAGTAGGATGTCAAAATATATTTTTTTAAATATTGAATCTTGGTTTTTTAATACAAGCCTTGAGTCACAAAAAAATCCTTAATCTCTTGTTCAAATAAACTAATCAATTTGAACTATTTATTCTATATTTATAGATCAAAAGTTTCATTGAAGTTATCAATATGCATGTTAAATGATTAATAAAAATTTGCACACTAACCGTAATGCTCACCCTAACCCCTATAAATATGATTTGATGAATCCAAATCTTAAAGGAAGCACATAGAATTTCATTTGAAGAAATTATTGAGGGAAAAGAAGGAAGGTGGAGCTTCTCATGGAAGATATTTAATATAGGGATTCAAACTGAAATATTGTGAGTCTGATTTCAAGGCAAACAAATTCTACAATCTTGATTCATTGTAGTGTTTATCATAAATTACATTTGCCACATTATTTATGTGAATTGAGACTTCTGATCATTTGCCCAACATTCCATTTTATAAAAATATTCCTATATCATCAACCATAATGCTAACTTGATCATCAATACAAAGTTCCAACTTCAACACCTGTATTTGTACATTTATGAAATACTATAAATTCTAGAATTAAATTAGTTAAATAATGAAATACGTAAATATACTAAATCATCTATGCAAAGCACAAAAACATAAATAACATACTATTATTGATATGAAACACATAAAATTAAGAAGATTCAAATATAAAAAAAATTGTGGAATTGGATGTGAGCCTAGAGTAGAGAGACTGAAGATGACAAACAGACAAAAATATGGTTGACAGCATCTAGGTTTCCTTCATTCATCAAAATAATTGCTACTTAACTAGACCCATGATGGAAGTGATCTACACATGTAAAATTTATAAATAATTATTAATTAAAATGCAAGACATTAATTTCACATTAATTGGACAACACTATAGATAGAGTAAGTGTCTATTATAATAATTACCTATAGTTATTTTTATTAAATAATATTAAACATATAATAACTAATTTTATGTTATATATATTTTATAAAAAAATTACATTAAACATTTAACCACAAATTTCATGCTACACAGAAGATATATTTCAAAATATATAAATCCAAAACTCCAATACAAACCATAAAAAAGTCACACCCAAAACTCTAATTGAAAAATGCAAAAAGCTACTCATTAGAAAATTAAATCTTATAAAACCTCCTTGTGGTCAAGATTAATAAGGGTGTTATGCACCAAGTCCCTATGGGAGTTCATAGATTTTGTCTTTGTTCATTATTCAGTTATAGAATCATTATAACCTTGTAGATTTTTGAACAATTTTGAAATCTAGTTGTGTATTGCATATTTGAAAGCCCATAGAGGAAAAAACTAACCTATTTATAAAGTTAGCAAGAATATTCAGGAAGAAATATAACCAAAACTAGATAAATTATAAAAGGTACTCCTATAACCCCAGTCATCCAATGTCATGTTTCAAGAACCTGAGAAAAATAGAACTTTGAATTTGACATCAAAAACCCAATACAAACAAATGTTTAAGAGAAATTATCCACATTTTACATTATTATTTGTCATCACTCCTAACGATAAGTTCTAGAAAACATTCAAGCGTATCTTTAGAAAATATTTATCATCCTATTTAAGATTTTTTTTATAAACTAATTTTTTACTGGGAGATCTAAAACATCAATACAAAAAGAAGGCATCACACATGTTTTCAAAATATTGAGCTTGTTTTAAGTTGTTTTTATGTTTTTTTTTAAATTTTAGCTTAACTTTGTGAAGGTCAAATTTATGACATATTATAGAAGCTATCCACCTATGATCATAAGGCCATTGATGATAAACAAAGGTCTTTTATTCTTAATAAGAAAATATTGAAATGTACATAGGGATGATATCACGACCTCTCTTCCTACATTGTGGACTAGTACTCATACTATAAGTTGATTTGGAATTTGTTTAATATTTAATAGTCAAAATGAGTAGATTTTTTTAAAGTTAACTTGACTTTTGTGATTTTCAAAAGTCTATTAGGTCATCAGTGAGAAATCACAAAAATAATGTATGATTATATATTTTAAAAAATAAACCTATATATATATATATATATATATATATATATATATATATATATGGAATATTTATCCACTACACTAACCCTATGTTTGAAAGTCAGCCATGCAACCATATTGTGCATAGGATTAAAAGAGAATATTATTAGTTCAATAATATTGGAATTTACCAAAGGTTGTTCTAATTAATGAAATAGATTTTCATTTATTTTATTGATTTTAGAATTTTAAAACAAATTATATTATTATAAATAATTTAAGATTATTAATTTGTTTTATTTATACTTATTAAATCTTACATGGAATCATAACCTAACAATATTGAAATAAGAGTAATCTAACCTAAATCCATCCTAACCTATAACCTCATCCTATCCTACACTCTACCTACTAAACCCATGCATGAAAATTTGACAACACTTGTTAACCTAAAATTTCCACCATGTCACATAGAGGGAACAATAATAAACTCATAGTTCTAACTAATCTTCTTTCCATTTGAATTAATCCACTCCATCGTCACCCACTCAACTCATGCTTCAGCCATGCAAACTAAGGGATTTATACCACATCAAATGACACTTAATAATTAGTTTAAGCCAACTAAATTATGTAGTAAGGAGTAAATTTGGAGGAAGAGCATTATAAATGTATGAGAGAGGAAAGGAGGAAAGGGGTGGCTGGTAGAATTATAAAGGCATTTTTAGATCAGAGAGAAGAAGGTGGGTCAACGCCAACAAAGAGAGAGGGGTTGATGCTAATAGAGAGAGAGAGGGTTAATTGCCAATAGGGAAGATAAGGAAGGTTAGTGTAGTAGGGAGAAGAAAGAAGAATCATTGCCTTGAAGCAGTTGTTTCAATCCAAATGGAACCACCATCCATTATAGTCAAGGATTAATGGCATAAGGTAAATATTTTAAATTATTTAAAATTTTAAGATAAAAAAATATTTTATTTAAATTATAAAATAAATATTTTATTTTATTTAAATTAAAAGTAAATAAATTATTTTATTTAAATTGTAAGATAGATATATTATTTTATTTAAAATTATAAAATAAATAATTTATTTTATTTAAATTAGACGGTTAATAATTTGTATTATTTAAATTGTAATAAGGAAAAATATAATGTAATTATTTTTAGAGGACCAAAATAGAATGATTTTTAGTATTACAAGAAACAAAATGATATTGCCACATGGTGTTAGGGAAAATAAATGATTTTTATAGAAACAAATAATGTAATAAGTAATAAGATATTCAAGAGACATATAACATATAACATTAACATGATCTGTATACTTGGTTTGGTGGAAAAAAGTAGAATATAACATTAAATAAATGACTTTTGTTTTCCATATAGCTAGATATAAATCTCTGAAATACATTTGAATTAGTTTTATTCATAAACCTAGATTGTGAGAATATTGATTTAGATACATGAAATTACCATAAATCAAATTAAGTTATCATAAAACAATACTCTAAGTGGAACCTTATTTTGATTTTTGTTGAACTTTGACGATAAATTTGATTATCATTAAGATTAGTAGGAAAATAAATATCCTTCATTCTAGGGTTGAACCCTCAAATTTCAGAACCCTCCTTTCAAATGTATAAAGTATTTAATTAAATTAAATTTTAATAAACTCCTTATGTATAAGTTATTATTTTTATAACAGTTTACCTAAGTAGACTAAATATATAATTATCTAGAATAAACATAGTCGAAAATTGACATGATGACTAAACTAGGAGATTATGTTTTTACATTCCTACTCAAGAATTTGATTTTAAAATATAATGAATTAATTTATTTCATGTATTCTTTACTTTTTATATCTCTAACTCAGATCAAGAATTTAAGGTTAAATAAAACTACGTAGTGTTCGATATGAAGTAGTGATTCTTGCTCATATTTATAGGTAATGCCATCATACTTGAATTACTACATCCATAGCCTAACATATCTCTAATAAAGACATTTGGGAATCATACCTATAAAAAATTAAAGAGAAATAAGGATCATGTCATGTCATTAAGACCAAGGGGTGGGATAATCCCTCTTGGTCATCAACACTAATCAAGATAAGAAAATGGCTTTGACTATCTTAGATTATTCTGACTTGTGAACTTATGAAATATAATGGGGAAAGTATATTTTTTACTCAAAACTTGATACCACCAAAAAGGAGCAATGAAGAATAGAATTTAGAATGTTAAACTAATTATTATCAAGAAACCACCAACCATATTTATTTCCGATAAAACAACTTTAGAAACAATAATTGTAAGGATTAGGTTGATTAAAGTAAGGATAAAAAACATTGCTGATGCAAATAAAAAGTAGAAAGGGGATGTATCTTTCTAATCTTTATTTCTATTTTTTGTTAAGATTTAGGGCTAGTTTAGTTAAATAAGTATTTAGTCACTTTAACTGATACACTTTATGCTCCCATTTGGGTAGCAATGATAGAGGAACTATGTAGGGAAATGGGACTTAGCAAAGGATACATACCTAGACTCATATTTCACATGGAACATAGAATAGAAAATAGAACTACATACATAATACACCTTGATCCTATTTGAAAGTAGGTATGTAGGCAGTCTGAGAATCAAAGGATGCTTCCAATAAGCAAGTGAATAGGATGGGGTTTGGGGTTATGCTCTAAAAAAGATTAAAGTTAAATAAAAATAAAGACCATTATAATAAAACTATAGTTTAGATAAACAAAGCAAAGATAAGAAATTGATTATATATTCAGAAGGATCCCAATTGGATCATCATAGTTCCTACGGATTTAGGCCAAATTATGAGGTAGAATGTAAATTTTTTTAAATATGTTTTATGTATTATACTATCATGATGACCTTGATTACTATTTATTAGAGATGAGAGGTGAACAATGAGTGACTCAAGATCTGGTTGATCCTAATGAGTCAAGTCTCTAGCTAGATCATAACCTACTCATGTGTAGATGCATAACCTATATGGTTAGATGGTTTCCCATTTTTAAAAGGATATTATATGCCTAACCTATATGATTAGATGATTTTCCATTTATAAAATGATATTAGATGCCTAACCTGTATGGTTAGATGTTTACCTGATTGGTAAATGATATCTAATAAGATAAAGTATACCCAAGTTATATTCAAAGACAAACATTAATTAAATAAAAAAATTATGTTTTAGGATTGGAAGTGTGGCCTCTACATTATGGTATCTGAGCCTATGTTTCAAAGCTAGGCCTTAAGCCTACTACGACCTCCACTTAGTAACATATTAGCTATTAATGTTAACTTGTTGAGAAAATTGAAATTATGAGAAAATTCATTTGGTTAAAATTGGTTTTTCTGACATGGTTCATGGAAAAACAACAAGAAAAGGAAAAGAAAAAAATAACAAAGGGAAAACAAAACTTCCATCCACTTTGAAATAACCTATTTACATTTATGACTCAAATACAATAGCTACAATCTAGAGTAAACTCAAATCTTTGAAAGTGGAGTCAGTTAAAACAAAACTAGCTATGATTGAACCCTTAGTCAAATGTCCCTTTAAGAGGACCTCAACAATAAGATATTTTCCATTTGAAACAGGTTTTTATACACCATACATAAGCCCTGAAGTATGTAATAAATATAACTAATGCCACTAATATGTGGTTCACTCAAAAGATGGAGTTCCTGAAGAAACAGAATTAGATGAAGAACATTCTATTTCAAATTTTTTTTAAAATTAATGTTATACAGACATATAAATGTTATAGTCATAAATATTATCCTCTATAAAGCTAAGAACTTTATGTAATAAGAAGATGATTGAGATTATCAAATGCTTACTTTTTTTTTTGTCAATTCTATGTGTGACGGTAATCAATAATAGAATGTATGAGAGATTAGAGTTATCCAAGAAAAAATAAATTATGCTATGAATTATTTGAATATAAACATAAAGGATTATGTTATTTCTATCATGAAACTAAATGTCAAGACATAGACAATCAACTAGGAATCGAAGAGGAAATGTGAGATACGCAAAACCCAACAATGAAAATGTTGAAAAATAAGTTCTAAAAAATAGAGAACCAGGGAAAGATGCCCTCATCAATTTTTTGACCAAGCAAAGAGATAAAATAGACTCACTTGAGCAGGTGATTAACAACCTAAAGACAAGGCAACAAAATGTAGAAAACATATTGGAACCTAACCTTGATAATCTACCTAAGGAAAATCCACCACTAGTCAATGAAATAGAGGTCGTAGATCTCATAATTGATGTTTCATTTTTTAATATATGCAAGGATTTGAAGAAGATTTTACTCACTAAGTTTCTTGAGAAATAGTTAGGTGAAGGAGCTAATAATTGGCTAAATGAGATGGAAAGGTAATTTGAATTAAGAAACTACAATGATGCAAGTAAGGTGTTGTAGGGATCCTACCAATTAGTAGGAGAGGTAGCTAGCTAGTGGACTAGCATGAAGGAATTAAATAGAATAACCAAGGAAAATTTGACCTAGGATCAGTTTGACCACCATTCTAGGAAGAGATGGATACCCTAAGGTAGGGAAGCATGTTAGTCTAATAGTATTGGGATAGATTCACCAAATTACTTAAGTATGTGCCAATGTACTAGAAGGATGAAAGAATTTAGACCAGAAAGTTCATCCTAGGACTAAATACAAGCATCAGAGTGGGAGTAGATATGCATGGCCCTAAGAACATGAATGAAGTGATAGAAAAATATCTCAAAGTAATGCAAATTATAATCCCTAGCTGCAACAAGACAAATTTTTAACAATGCCATAAATAGAGCCTTCAAAAGGAAATAAGATTTCATAGGAGAGCATGTTGTGGATAAAAACCCAAGAGCAAATCTAATAGGCAGAGCACACCTAACTAATAAAAATTAGAGAATCGTTTTATAAGAAACAAAAATAGGGGAGAAGATAATAACATGAATGATCAATAGAATTACAATCTCCCAATGTATCCTCCGTGGATTTTTGGTGATGGCTTGAGGAACCCAGTACAAAAAGGCCTTCCAAGAGGATGTTTTCTTATGGAGTAAATCACTTTTCCATAGAGTGCTAAAGGATGTAGGGATAGATAAGGGCCAATCAGCTTCAGAGAGGACCATAGCAAAGGATCAATGCTACAGTGAGGAATCACTAAATAGATATTAGAATGTGCCAATTGAAGCTATAGGTAATTTATTAGGTAAACCCATTCAAATTCTTATAGATATTGGTTCATCAAAATGTTTCATTTCTCCAAAATTAGTCAAAAAAATGTCTCTTCTAGTGAATCACATGAATGCATCAAGGATGGTCTAGTATGGGGATAAGGTAGTCAAAGAAGTGTGTCAATGTCTACCCAAGGTAAAAATATAATTTACAAAATTTGAGATAAGTTTAGACCTATTTTTAGCACCTTTAAGAGCCTATTATGTGATAATATGGATGATTTGTCTCACTAAGCACCAAGCTAAAATAGACTATTATAAAAATCTGGTAAGGTGTTTCAGTGATGAGAGGAGATAGGGCATGATTCAAGGGGGTCATAGGCCCATAGAAGCAAAAACCATACCAGCTATGTAGCTAAAGAAGGAGAGAAGGAAGGGAGCTCTAATTTTCATGGTAATGATAGATGATAAAAATGAAAGTAAAGATTAACCAACCCTATAAGGGTATCTATTCCTAAGGTAATTTGAGGACATGTTTCCTAAATAATTATGTGAAATTCCCCTAAGAGAGAATTTGATTTCTCAATAGATATTGTACCTAAAGTTGAGCCAATTTATAGAGCACCCTATAGAATGAATACAACTAAGTTGATGGAACTTAAAATTTAGCTAGATGAACTCTTGATTAAAGGATTTACTAGACTAAGTGTGTCTCCTTGGGGAGTGCCAGTCTTGTTTATTAAAAAGAAACATGGAACTCTAATATTATGCATTGATTATAGAATGTTGAATAAGGTCACGATTAAAAATAGATATTACCTACCTCATATAGAAGACCTTTTTGAGAAAATGAAAGGAGTAATGATTTTCTTAAAGATTAACATTCGATCAAGATATCATCAACTTAAAATTAAAGAGAATATTCAAAAAACTGCTGTTAGGATCAAATATGGACACTATTAGTTTATTATAGTACCATTTGGGGTAATAAATGCTTCTTCAACATTTATGAACTTAATGAATAGTGTGTTCTATAATTACCTAGATAAGTTTGTCTTGGTGTTCATAGATGACATTTTGATTTACTCTAAAAATGAGGAAGAACACTTATCACATCTTCAATTATTTATTTAGAGGTTGAGAGAACTTAAAATATATGTTAAGTTATCCAAATGTGTGTTCTTTAAGAAGTAAATTCACTATTTAAGCCACATCATATCCAAAGAAGGAATTGTAGTAGCTCCAGACAAGTTAAAGGAAATAATGGAATGGTTGATTCCTAAGAACGTATCAAAATAAAGGAGTTTCATGGGGTTAGTAAGATATTATAGTATATTTATTGAAGGTTTTTCTTGGATAACCAACCTTATTAAGACATTACAAAGGAAAGGTAAGAATTTTATATAGACAGAGAAGTGTGAGAAAGCTTTCCATATTCTAAAGGAAAATTTGATGATGGCACCCATCCTTGAAAATGGACATTTTGTGGTTGTAATAGATGCATCCATCAAAGGATTAGGAGGAGTACTCATTCAGAATGATGGCATAAGTGCATATGAGTCCAAGAAATTGAAAACACATGCAGTAAATTATGCTCCTCATGATTTAGAATTGATGGCAATTGTTCATTCATTATAGAAGTGGAGACATTTCCTTATCGGAAAACCTTTCAAACTAAAAACTGACCATCAAGGCCTAAAGTACATAGTTTCTCAACCCAATATAAATGCTATGAAAAGAAGGTGGTTAGAGTTTATGAGTGAGTATGATTTTGAAATTGAGTTTATCAAGGGAAAAGAAAATAGGTTTGTTGTTGTTTTGAGTAGGAGAAGACACCTGATGAATATAAAAATGCTTAGATTTAATCTAAAAGGGAAAATACTAGAAGGTTAAAAGTAAGATCCTTGGTATAATCAAGTGAGAATAATGATAGAAGGAAATTCAAAAGACCCAAGAACTAAAGAATATACCTTAGATGGTGAGATTTTTCTTCTATATAAGAATATGATCTATGTTCTAGATGTAGAAGACTTAAGGAAGATAATTATGACTAA
>JARHVA010005094.1:425000-447500 GCA_037957365.1 Torreya grandis
GAGCTATTACATCCGCAGCCTAACATAGTTACAACAATGATGTCTGGGTGTTGTCTCTATGAACTATCAGGGAGAAATAAAGATCATGTCATGTAATTAAGATGAAGGGATGGGATAATCCCTCTTTGTCATTAAAATTAATTAAGATAATAAAATGACTTTGACTACCTTAGATGATTCTAACTTGGGAACTTATGAAATAGAATGGAGAAAGTATCTTTCTTTCTTAAAACTTGGTGTCATAAAAAAAGAGAAATAAAAACTAGAATTGAGAATGGTAAACCAATTATTATCAAGAAATCACCAACCATATGAATTTTAAATAATGAAACTTCGGATAAAATAATTTTAAAGATTAGGTTGATAAAAGTAAGGATCAAAAACACTGTTAATGTAAATAAAAACTAGAAATGGGATATAGCTTACTAATATTTATTTATATTTCTTGTTAAGATTTAGGGCTGGTTTAGTTAAGCAAGTATTCAGTTACTTTAACTAATACTTTTTATGCTCCTATTTGGGTAGTAATCATAAAAGAACTGTCTAGGGAACTGGACTTTAACAAGGGTTACATACTCAAATTCACAATTCACATGAAACATAGAATAGAAACCAGAATTACATGTATACTACACTTTGATCCTATTTGGAAGCAAGTATGTAGGTAGTCTAGGAAGTGAAGGATACTTCCAATACATAGGTGAATAGGATGGTGTTTGTGGTTTTATGCTAAACAAGGTTAAAGTCAAATGAAAATCAAGATGATTATAGTAAGACCTTAGTTTAGATAAACAAAGAAAGGATAATAAATTAGTGATATACTAAAAAGGATCCCGATTGGATCTTCATAGTTTCGAAGAATTTAGACTAGATTTTGAGGTGGAATGCGAATTTTAGTTAAATGTTTTATACATGCTAGTATCATTATGACCTCAATGCTTATCTAGTAGAAATGAGCTATGAAAACTGAGTGGCTCAGGATCTGATTGATCTTGATGTGTCAAGTCTCTGACCAAATCATAACCTACTCATATGTAGATGTTTAACCTACATGGTTAGATGCTTTTCAATTTGGGAAAGGCTATTAGATGCCTAATATGTATGGCTAGATGCTTAACTATTTGGCAAAGGATATTAGATGCCTAATCCATATGGTTAGATGTTTGCCCGGCTGGTGAAGGATATCCAATAGGATAAAGTATAACTGAGTTATATTCATAGACAAACTTTAATTAAATAAACAAAAAATAAAAATATATGTTTTAAGATAGTAAATATGGCCTCTATAGATGCTGACAAATGTTTTTCCCATGCCTAGACCCATAAATATATGCGTAATTATTGGAACCCATGGATTTTGTGTTAAAACCATGACCACTACTACTATTGTAAAAATAATTTCCAATGAAATTATTGATTTATTTCACCCATAAATTTAATTGATAAACCCTCCCATTACAGACACAATAATGGTTTTCATAATGGTCTCGCTCACCATGGTTTTCTCCAACAATAAAAAAACTAGCAATTAAATATAGTTTCAAATTAATTTTAACGAGGGTTTAAAAAATAAAAAGACATATAAGGTAAATTTTTTTGAAAAGTCCCCCTCATGTTTTACCAAGTGATCCTATTTTTACCTATAAGAATGTTCTTTTGGTTACCGACTCAAAATCATTTTATATTTATAGCACAACACCGGATATTAGTCTTGCAATCCAAATAATAAAAATAGAAATAACATTTAGGGTTAAATCTAATTGATGTTATGTTAACTATAATAAAATAAGATTTAGGATTCACATATGAAGTCCTGTGCTATTCTAAAATGGCTAAAAATAGTTGTTACCTAATCTATAATCTGGGCTATATCTTAATATATAATCCCAACCATAATTTTAGATTTGAGGCTTTCAAATTCCATATTAAGAGAGGTATTTTGAAAAAACTAGCTTCAGATTTTGAAAAAATAGTTTCATATTTTGTCTCCTATCTTAAGATGAATGCATAAAATAGTGATCAACCAAAAAATGGCTTCTTGATAAGAAATCATTGATGATATACCAAACATGGATTAATAAATTTTAATATGATTTTTTAAGTTTTTATAGAGTGAATATCAAGATATTCTGAACATGGATTAATTAATCTTCACAAGATTTTTACCAAAAACACACTCACCAAGCTATAGTTTCATTTTTAGTGTTTTTCAAAAGTGTGTGATAAGGTAAATGGATGGAGTATATTATGTTATCTATGTTTTTGACCCCAAAAATGTAATTGAATATTTGTTTCTCATTAAAAAGAGACAAATTAGTTCAAATAAAATGGCTAAGTAGACAATAAAAATATATGTGTATTGTATCCAAAGAGAAGACCCCCCACACTGGTAGAAATTTCCAGCTATAAAATATATGGATTCTGCATAATAAAAAATAATCATGTTGAAAATTACTCTGCACTTATTGTTCTAGTGCCACCTTCCATTCTTAAAATATCTCAATAACTCCCTAGAGAAAACAAAACCTTTCAACTGCTTAAACAAGTAAGAACAATATACAATCTTGTGAGATTAATGCATATATTCTAGAAAATAGATCTTAGATTACATATTCTAGAAAATAGATCTGTATTGTTGATCAAATATACAAAGAAATTTTTTAGCAATGAAATATGAGATTACATATGCTACATGCAACTTTCTTGTGCTTGTTTCCTAATATTTTGGCTCTCATATGAGACATAGACAAAATAATAGGGGTTTTTCAACTCTCTGGTAGTGATACTGAACTAACCTAACACAAACTAAAGGGGGTGCAAAAAAGGGATCATGAGAATCAAACTGTATGCATGTTTAGGATAAATAAGGTCTGCCTCTACCACTTACTCAAAAGAGATTGTCATATGATGTAGTTGCAGGGAAGTCTATCCATGCAAAGAGTAATGTGAAGTAATCATGAAGTTGATCTACTATATAAATAAAATGAGGGGAGAGAGTTTAATCTAGGTTGAGGCATTGTAGCTATGTTGCCAATATTGGAGTCACAAATAATATGTCAATGCTCCTACACAAAATATCTGTCATGAATATATTTTGTAGTGGTGAATGATCATTATAGACTAAACATGTTCAGTTGGCAAGGAGAAATGTTCAGTTAATGCTTTTATGTGTTGTTCAGAGTAGTTTAGGGCTTACATGAGCTGATATACCAAAGAGATGTTGATGTTTCAAATTCCAATGGAGAATATAAAACACAAGCATAATAAAAAACAACCTGCATCAAATTTTATCCATTGCAGAGGCTTTCAGGAAACAAATTCTACTATAGCAAGTTCGTATTATGATTTGTGGAGGATATTAAACATGAAATATGACATCAATAGTCTTTCTTTTGATAACATCTTCACAATTTTGACTAATTAAAACATAGTTAAATATGTTTTTTTTCATATTTTTTGTTAAAAAATGTACATAATAACTATTGCAAAATAAATAATTATTTAGTATACAAAAAAATAAAGAATTTTTATTAGCCGAGAAGAAACAATTTAATCAAATGTTAGAGGAAATTAATTCCTTTAATTATCCTTTCGAGACTAATAAATATTGATGGCATACAAATCAAATAGTGTTTGCTTGACACCATAGTTTTGAGGTTTTTACACTGTACTATATTGATGGTATATGAATTGAGTAGTGTTTGCTTGACACTATGGTTTTGAGGTTTTTAGAATGTACTGAAGCACAAAGTAAAATTTCAAACCATATATATGGATGTATGTATGTATGGAGTAAATATTAAATAATTTAAACACTTGGTTTTATTTAGTTGACAGTGAACCAGCTAACCAAAATCCTTAAATCCATACTATCGTGCTTTTGACATGAACTCATAAACGAGTATAGAATATAGGTAATATTTTCTTGTCCATCAACTAATAGACAAGTATATATTACAGGTAATCAATGAAGCTCGGCCAATATTTACTTCAGTCGATTGCATATATAGCATGTCTAGTGTTAGAGATTTATTTTCGATGCCATGTTGTCTGTACTGGTATATTAATATTTCTGTAGCATTTTAAGGGCCTACAGGAATAAGTCGTTGGCAATGATTTTATAAGCTGCGGTTGTGGGGTGAAAGCTATCTGAAAATACATATTTTGATGTGTTAGAGATTTATTTTTGATGCCATGTTGTCTGTACTGGTATATTAATATTTTTGTAGCATTTTAAGGGCCTACAGGAATAAGTTGTTGGCAATGATTTTATAAGCTGCGGTTGTGGGTTGAAAGCTATCTGAAAATACATTTTGATGCGTCAGGACAGGTTGGGCTCTCCTCCTTGAATAAGAACCCTTCTTAGCTTATTCAAAACCTGCGGCAAAACAACTTACATTTTCAGTGATATTATGTTTTCATATATTTTGTAAGAGATTTTATGCTTTCACAGTTTATGATAAAAATAACAGAGACCTCCTTAAATAAATTGTATGTACAATTTTTTTATCCATTTTAAGATCACATCTCTATCCATCACCGAAAAGAACACATATCATTGTTCTTATGATGTTACTTGAAAGACAACTTCACATTACATTGCTGAAAAGACTAGCAAGAGGCAATATTACCGTATTTACTAGGATATCTAAGGATGTCGTAAAGCTTATCGTATATATCTAAATATCAACTTCGAAGCCCGGGAAAACTGAGATTTGTATTGAGTCAAATCCTTATTGTATGCATTATCCACTATGTTGTGCGGAGTAATTTGTGAAAGAAAACAGCCAATGGAAGCAGCCCAGTGATACCACCCTCATATTTTGCACACACGGTTGACGAATCATTTCAATTATTTTGTTAAACAATTTTACAAACTTATTTCAAATTAATTTATAATTTTCGAGAATAGTTGTGCCTATTTATGATTTCAACATTTCAGATCTATTAGAGTGAGAAGTGAAAACTTGTATTCTTATACGCTATTTTTAATAAAACACCACTGTAAAAATACCACTCATAAAAAAACAGAGATATACATATAAAACAAAAGATATCTATGCCTTTTTATATATTAAAGTTTCCAAAAACCAGAGCTTACATAAAGAAAAAGAGAATTAGATGACTCGCTGCTGCATACAACTATTAATCCTTTCTATTTACTATGTTCTTCTCTTACACCGTTGCTGTATTCTTCTCTTACACAGCTGCTCTGCTCTTCTCAACCTGTTCTGCCACTATTGTAATACTATTACTGCTGTTATGCTCTCTTTATCGTTATTGTTCTGCTGTTCTGTTCGGTTACGGCTCAAGACAAAATTTTATATACATTATAATATCTACAATGCTCCTTTTCATATCGTCCAAAAAAAAATCCCAGATTATCCGTTTCCTATTCTAGATGATTCGATAGTCTTCTACATGGTTCTATGTATTGATGGAGTAACTCAGCACATTTAATGACAAGCTAGGGTTAGAAGGATTGATTTTGAAAGAAGTCAATGCTTATTACTTTCAACACTCTCCCTTGTGCTTGACTTCGGACTAATCAATGTTGCCCGAACTTCCTCTTTAAGGTGCTCAAAAACTTCATTTAACAATGCTCTTGTAAATATACGAGCTGTTTCTTTGACCTGTAAAATTTTAAATTTATTTATTTATTTTTACTTTGTTTTTTTATAATGTGATATTTAACGGTTATGTGTGTACTATGTTTATGGAAATCTGGATTCTTTAATAGAACTATAGAAGATAGTTTACCATAAAAAAAAAGATCACTTCTTTCTGCATTTCATTTAAATTTGATAAGATTTTTCTGTTCTAAATAGTTTGACAAGATGCTGAATTTATTGTAATATACTCGGCTTTTACTATGGAGAGTGACATAAAAAGTTGTTTCTTTGAAGACCATGAGTTAACTCCATACCTAACTGAAAAACATACCTAGATGTACTATTTTTATAATCAATACTACCTACCCAATCATTATCTATATAACCCACTAACGCAAAATTATTAAATGTAGCATACAAATTTTTATGGTATTTGGGGAGATTGATAAATCTTATGATTCATTTTCTTGCTTTGCTAATGTGCTTCCTTTGTAGTCGCCATGAATCTAGAGATTAGACTAACTAGATACATAATGTCTAGTCTTGTTGTTGTTGAATACATCAAACTTTCAACCAAATTCATATATAATATTGGATCCACATTGCTACTAAAATCATCTTTACTCAGCGTCAACCCTGTTACTATTGGTGTTGATGCAAGTTTACTATTCAACATCTTAAATTAATTACAACAATTATTTAGCATATTTGGATTGAGATATGAAAATGTTATCATTTAGTATATGTTTAACTTCAATACTAAGAAAGTATTTTAATAATCTAAAATCTGTCATTCCAAATTATTTCTTAATTTATATTCTAAACTCTTATATTTACGAATTTTCATTCCTAGTGACTATTAAATCATCTACATGTAAGTCAACAATTAAATTTTCAACTAGATTGTTGGATTTGATGTAGAGTATCAGTTCACTACTACTCTTGCTAAAACCATTAATCAACCTGTATGAATCGATGCGGTTGTACCATGCTCAAAGTGCTTGCTTGAGCCCATACAATGCTCTATTTAACTTACAAAGCTTTTCTTCATGACTTGGAATCTCATATCCTGGAGGATGCTACATGTAAACATCTTCTTCTTGGAATTTGTTTAGGATCATTTATTTGACATCCATCTAATGCACCTTTTGATTATGTTGAGATCCTATTGCAAAAATAGTTCTCACAGTTTCCATTCTTGAAACAAGTGACAATGTTCTTTGTAGTCTATTCTGTACAGTCATTTGTATCCTTTGACAACCAGCCTTGCCTTATGTATTTTGATTTTTCATTTTGCAGTGTTCTTGGTTTTATAAACACACTTGAAAACAATAGCTTCCTTTCCTAATGTAAGGTTTATTAACTCCCAAGTCTATTTTTTCTCACTTTATTTTATTTTCATATCCATGGCTTCACATAATTTTCTATCCTTTATAGCTTCTTTAATGTAAATAGGATCAGCATAAAAAATTAAGTAAAATTTACAAATTCATTATTATAGTCTTCATACCATGATCCCTCATGTATCTCCTTCAAGCTTCTTCTTTTCCTTGAAGTATCCCATGAGTGATGTTGCATAGGTGATGGAGTAGAACTTTCTCCTATGTTTAAAGTAGTAGATGGGGTAAAATCTTGTGAAAACTTCCTTATCGGTGATGAAGGTGTTTTTTGAGTGACACTTTGATTTCCAACTTGATTTTTGGTACTTAGAAAATCCATAGATGGTATTGTCATTAAAACAAAACTCCACCTAGGTATTTAAGTTGAATCATTTTTTTAATCCCATAGTTCATCTTTATCTTTGAAAATGGCAACTCTACTGATTATTAACTCTTTTGTAACTAAATTTTATAACCTACATCCTTTTGATTTCTTTTTATATTTAATTAAAATCAATATATGTCCTCTATCATCTAATATCTTCATTTTTTATATAGGCACATGTGCATATGCTACACAATAAAAAAAAATTAAATGTTCAAAATTTGAGTTTATCTTATTCCATATCACCTAAGGTGTCATATTATGAACAATTTTTGGGGGGCATCTATTTAAAAAATAAGCTACACATGCTACAAATTCTACCTAGAATTCATTTGATAGTCCCTTAGCCTTTAGCATGCTCCTAACCATTTCTTGAATACCTCTAGTTTTACTTTCTATGACACCATTCTTTTATTTTATATACCTAGTGGTAATTGTTTCTTAATTCAATTTCTTTGAAAATAATTAAAAATCCATTTGATATGTATTTCACTCTATTCCCACTTGAGTGGCCCTCTATAAGTTATAAGGAACCTGACATAGTGTCCACTCTATTTTCTAACTATGGCCTTGAATTATCCCAAGGCCTCAAATTTATGCATTGAGAAATAAACCCATCTTGTTTTCTAAAATCATGTATGAAGGTTATGAAATACTTAGTTTTACTAATAGAGAGCAGTTGCATAGGACTACACAAATATAAATGAATGAATTGAAGTGGAGCTCCTTCTCTCTAATATTTATGAGATGGAAAGACATGTCTATGTTATTTTACTAAAATACAACCTTCAAAAATTTTACCATGTTGTTCAATCAAAGGTAATCCTCTTACCATTTTATTTGTATACAATAAAATCAGGAACTCAAGTGACCAAATCAAAGATGCCAGAACCCTGATTGATCTACCATTGATCTAAAATCCAAATGTTTTCATTGATAGATATTTTGAGAATACAAAAAATAACACAGTAATAATGAATTCTCTAAGAAGAGATGTTTTATTACTCAAGATCACAATATAACTATATGCTTATCTCTGGGAAGAGATGTCTGCTTTCTATTTTAGGTTACGTCTTTAGTTATACATAATTTTAAAGTAGGAGGAGAATGTGGAAAGTCACCTATCTCAAGGGAGATTAATTATTTTGACTTCCATGATTTAAAACAATACATAATTCAAAGAATTACTATTTTTAGAAACTTACTATTTTTGGATTGCACTACTAAAATTGAAATTTGGAGCACTTCTATTGGGTTTTATAGGGTTAAAACCCATAAATCATAGCCTTATGCCATCTCAACTCATTATCCTCATTCTTAGCTTTCCAACAGTTCAAATAGGGAGTCAATTGGAGCTATGGTGCAAAAGTTATGGCCCCTGAAAGTTTCATCATCAATTGGAGTAGAACCATCACCTGAATTGTCACTTGAATTGTTGCCTGAATCGTTCCTCCCTCCTTTAGAATAAATGCTCCCCATTGTGTCAATATTCATCATCAGGGGTGGTAGTTATGTCTTAATTTGATTCTCTATGAGCCACTCACCTTGGTGGCTAAGTTGGCCCCTGTTCACCACCTGATAAAGCATAATAGAGCATCCTCTTGTTGTCTTCATCTAGGTATCCATAATCTAATCCTCCTCCACTGGATAAAAACTATATGGATCAAGCTCATTAATTTCTAGTTGTTTTTCTATGACTAAAGTTTCTAATAGAGGTGGATGATATGGTTTGAGGAGCTCCATGTTAAATATTGAATGCAAGCCAAGGTAGGATGGTATGTTAAACTCAAAATAATTTTCTCCAACTTTTTTGGTGATGGTGTAGGGACCATATTGCAGAGGCCAAATTTTCCTGTGTAGGACTACAAGTCAATCCTTCTGAAGCCGTAACTAAACCTTGTCACCCATATTAAAATGGTGTATAATCCTATATTTGTCATGGTGTTACTTATATTTCTAATTTATCTTCTCCAAGAGGTCATGGATTTGCTACTTGATGTGTTATATTTTTTCAATGAACTTTGTTGCTTTTGCTACTTTAGATCCTCCATAAGGTGTGTATTCTATGGTGGATAATGGAATGTCTATATCAATTGGTGCCATGGGTTGGAACCTAAAGCATACTTAGAATAGACTATGCTTGGTCAATTTGGGTAGGGCCCAATTGTATTCATGTTGTATGAAAAGAAGCACTTCATCCCATGTGCATGGATGTTTGGAGTGATACATCTGAATCATGTGAACAATCAAGTGGTTCACCACCTCTATCTAACTATCAGTCTATGGATGGAAGGCTATAGACTTCATTAGCTTGGTATCCATCATCTTCTATAGAGTGAACCAGAAGATGCTCAGGAACCTTCTATATCGATCTAAGACAATGGACTTGGGGAGACCAAAATGGAGCCATACATGACTAAAATATAGTTGAGAAGTTTCTTCAGAAGATATATTTTTATTACAATCAATCATGATAGCCATTTTTGAGAAATGATAAACTACAAAAAAAATACAGTCCTTGCCATGTTTTGAAGTGGGTAATCCTGAGAGAAAATCCATTGAGATAGATTCCCAAGGCCTAGTTGGTTCTGACAATGGCATGTAAAATATTTTATTTTTATTTTTTGGCTTGGATATCATATGTGGGGTTAAATATTTGAGATAACTATCCATATCATTTAACATATGGGGCAAGTAGAAGTGTTTTTGAAGAAATGCCAATGTCTTTTCTACACTAAAGTGTCCAACTATCTTATTGACACGTGCTTCCCAAATCATCTTCTATTTATCTACAACTGGAACATAGATGTACCTCATATGATAGAGGACACTATCTTATAAGTATAAATTAGAAACATATTTACCTTTTTGAAGTACTTGATATGTATCATCAAAGGTAGGATTTGCTTCATATAGAGTATCTTAAATGGCAGTCTCACATCTGCACAAGTCAAAATCTATTGTGAGTGTAGTAATTGGTGGGTGGCTTAGATAATTTATAGTCATATTTGAGCTCCCCTTTTTGTGTTGGATTATCAGATGGAATTGATGTAAATATGTGGCCCACTTTTGGTGCCTCTCTTTTTATAGTTTGCTTTACGTCTAGATAAATTCCAATGTTCTATGGTTAGTGAGGATGTCCATCTCTTTCCCCAAGATGTAGTGTTTCCATTATTTACAGGATTACATAATGTCTTAGAGATCCTTATCATATGTCAGGTATTTCCTAAATTTATTAGTGAAACTTTCACTATGATATACAACATGATGGCCATGTTGCATGATGACAACTCCCATGTCATATTCAGATGCATCTATCATCAACTCAAAAGGTTGATGTAAATTTGGGAAGGCAAGAATAAGGGTTGAGCAAAGTCTATTCTTCAAATTCTCAAATTTTCTTTGTTGTATTTCACCAAACTAAAATGTAGCTTTAGCTCCTCCTTTAGTTGCTTGGGTTAGTGACCAAGTAACATGTGAAAATCCAAATAAAATCCTGCACTAGAAATATGCAAGACCCAAGAAGCTATGAAGTTCTACGAGGGTCCTTGGTGTAGGAAATTCTTGAATAATCTAAATCTTCTTTGGATCAATATGGATCCCTTTCTCATTCACAACGTACCTAAGGTATTAAATTGTTTTCATCTTGAATGTGTATTTGTCTAAATTTGCATATAACTTGTGCTCCCAAAGAGTTTGAAGCACCTTACAAACATGTTTCAAATGTTCCTCACATTTTCTAATATAGATGAGTATGTCGTCTAGGTAGATAACCATGAATGAGTTAGGGAAGGGTCGTAAGATTTCATCCATCATCCTCATGAAGGTTGGTGGTCCATTAGTTAAGCCAACATGCCTAATTAACCATTCAAAAAGCCCCTCCTTAGATTTGAATGCAGTCTTCCAAACTTTAGTGGGATCAATGGGAATTTGGTGATAACCAGATTTGAGATCAATTTTGGTGAAGAACTTCACACCATGGAGTTGGTCCAATAGGTCATTAATCCTAGGGAAGGGGTAGTGATTGTTCACATTAATCTTATTCAGAGCTTGATAGTCAATGCAAAGCCTCCAAGTTCCATCTTTCTTTGGTGCCAAGATAATTGGGCTGCCACAGGGTGAAGATCTTCACATGATGTGACTCTTTCAGATTAATTATTGAATCTATCTTTTTATCTCATCATTCTCTAAAATTGAGATATGATACATAGGATTGTTAGGCAAAGGTGATCCTTGAATGAAATTGATAGAATGTTTTACTTGGAAATGTAGTGGAAATCCTATGGGTGACTTGAATAAGTCATCATATTTGTTTGTGATTTATTCCATTTGCTTCTACTGTTATGTTGATTATGAAGTCAGAAATACAACATCAACCTTCTTGGATTTCTTTGGGTTGACCACCATGAGAATTAATTGCTTTATCTTCTCCACCAATCTCTTACATTTCTTAGCACTAATAAGGGAAACAGATTGGGAGGTGGTACCTCTAGTACCCTATAGTGCCACATTCTAAGAGTGAGGTTGATTCTTTGGGTTCATGATTCATAGATGCCATGTTGATCATACATGAATGGTTGACCAAGGATTACATCACAAACATCTAGATTGACCAAGTCACATAAGACTTTATCTTGGAAAGGTTTTATTTCATATGAAAGAAGACACTAATGGGTGACACAAAGGTCTCTCCCTAGGCTCAACCATCCAATAATGTATGGATTTGGGTGAGGCTTCATGGATAGATTTAGACTTTTCATAGCTTTAGTAGGGGTTAAATTCTTTTGACTCCCACTATCACGAATGAAATGTAGAGGCTTATATTTTACCCATAATTTAGATTGAAACAATATTTCATTGTCATATAGCCTTTCCTTGTGGGTCTATAATGAAGTGATGTTGGTATTGGGCTCAACATCTATAATCTTTTCTTCATAAATACCTACAAATTTCTCACTTGGATAACTATACCTATAAGTTACTTTATCTTTCACCTTCACCTGGCTCTAATGCCTTTTTGACTATATTTTCTTTAAACTAAGCCTACTTATTTTATGCCTTATATGATTCTTATTTATTTATATTTTACCTCACCTCTGGAGTAATATCTATCAATACCTCTTCTGCATTGAACTCCTTTTGGTGGAAATATACATAGTCTACTTATTGATCTTTGCATCTTTATATTTTCTAAAATTTCAAGATGAACTTCTCCCTAACCTTGATTATAATGTCTTTATTATTTTAAAATTCAACCTTATTGACTTGAAATAGAATATTCACTCATGAGATATTGATAAATCTTTGGCCAAAAAAGTTTATCATCCCTTAATACCTTCTAATGCACAGTTTGCTTTTCTATGTTTAAGAAGGCTATGAAAGTTATGTTAATATATTATAAGATCATTAAGAATTATAATATCAATTATCCACTCTTATTATCAACTCAATTCAAAATACTCTCTCAAATATTCTTCTTTTAAACTAGTCAATTTCTCATTAGGTCTGCTCTTAACTAATCACCAATCTCATAGGTATATTCTCCTTATTTTGAACAATATTATTTAAAACACTTAAGATAAGTCTTATGAAAACTAAAGGATTTATGTAGGTTTCAAAATTTATAATAATTGAACCAAATATAGGTCTTTAATAAATTGAGCTCTCATTCTCAAATTCTATCCTTTTAAGTTTTTGGGTCTCTAGACCTAGTTATTGCTCCAATAGGTTAATTGATAAAAATAGAGTTTTTAGCTGTTAAAAATTATAATTATAGTAGTATTTTATCAATTTAAACATTTTATAACTCTTACCCACGTTTATATATCTCAAATCAACCAAAAACTCCTCTTACCCAAGTTTTAACATGTTCTGTAGGTTGAGAGTTTAGTAAAATTGTTGTTAGGATGCTTCCTAACCAAAAACTGACATTGTCAGCACATCTGGGGGGAAGATAATGTCTAGGATTGAGTTCATGGCCTCCCATCAGTCTCATTATATAAATACATAAATTCTGGTCTGAATAACACCCTTCCTAATATAAGAAAAATGTATTTTTTTAGCCTAAGTTTAAACATAGATAAAACAAAACATGTAAGTAATTTATATGAACCATCAAATCTATCCTAGACCTCTTTAATACCTTTAACCATATCCCAAATAAATTAGATGGAACCTTTTAGAGCAATCCTTTGGACAAGTTGCAGCAATGGGTCCAAAAATATAACTTTTTAGCATTGAACAAGCAACTTATTGAGCTCCAACTACCATTTCTACCTTTAGGACTTCCAACTAGGTATATATCACTTTGATCACATCTAGATATTTGAATTAAATGTTATAAAACTACCAAAATATTTAAATCCACCCAAAAGTGCATTTTCACTATCATTCTTGAGCACAAAATCACTAACAATAAATTAACAGTTTGGAACTCCAATCATCCACCGACACTTGTGACTCACGCTCATTCCAAGTAAAGTCCGTTCATGCATAATAGAAACATACCAAGTATTTCATCTGAATACTGAAATAAATTTCATTTGAGATATGAAATGAGTGGTCACATTAACCCATTAGAGTCATACAATCCTCATACTTTTCCAAGTGTTCTTCCTCCATTCACTGGAAATGTCTATGAATACTAGAATTAGGTTAAACACCATGACACATATTTTGATTACATCATTCAACCATAGTTTTTCCATTTATAAAATGAACACCCTCTTAAAATTCTAACCCCTCACTTGCAATAGCTCTTTTTACACATGCTCCAGTACTGTCATGTTCCCCTTTTCCATGGCTAGCCTTAGTGAATCTCCAAATGTGTTCTACACTAGTGGTAACATGAATTATACTCAACCAATAAAAATTTCATGCATTTTTTAATTGTGATGTGCAATTTCATGACCAATTGTAATGTTGATTGAAAGTAATGTTCCTATAGCTCAACTATTCATAAAACTTCTAAAAACAACCTTACACATAATCAAAATAATGTGATCAGTCATCACTAATATAGAAATGGTACTATGTTAATATTTTTTATTGTTGCTTTGTACTATCAGGTGCATGAGCGAATGTGATATGCATGAATATGACAACTTATGATGAGTTGTAATACTATGATATAACTTTTATTTTGGTTTTGAATGTGTAATTTTAAACAAAGTCAACTACTGAAACAATTAAACCAAGTGGAAATGTATCCTTTCTTATCTTAAAACGTTCATCCAACCATATAGCCCTATGTGTGTGCCTTACATACTCATAACAATCTTCTCCCTAAATTTGACAAAAAATTTAGAAACATGTATATTTTTTCTAAAAATCTCACACCTTTTACATTATTTTCCATCATTTACTTGATAAGTCACTAATTTATATTTTCTTAAACCAACTAATTTATATCTAATTTCAATTGCAATCTCCTTATTGATACATTTTTCTTAATTTTTTTAGTCCACCACAAATACTTCAAGTTTAATTTAATGATTATTTATTTTAAAATAATTACCCATCTAATATTTTACAAAAGATAGTTGGAATGAATTCCATAACTGATATTGGTGGAAATTTATTTCTTATAAAATGTTTTTAGTATGTAAATTATGATGAATATGGTAAAAAATATCATAGTGCATTGAAAATTCAACATGTTACCTACGATAATAAGTGGTTCACGTGTGATTTACTTTACATAAAAATGTTCGACCATCTCAAAATATCTTTGACAAATATAAATTTGTGGATGTTTTTTAAAACATTTAGATTATAATTGTGTCTGATTCATATCCAATAAATATTTTTGATGCAGTTCACGGTTATGAGAACTAGCTCTTATTTTCACTACATCTCTTGTATTGGGCAAAACACTTCTATTGTCTTTCCAAAATTGAGCAAGTAACTCTTTGAGAGTATCAATTATAGACTTTTCCTTTTATGGAAGTCTATTGAAGAATGCCCAGGTCTTATTGGTATTAGGTTCATTAAGTCTTTCACATCTTTAAATTTATTTCATTAATATATTTTTTTGTTTATGTTCAACTTGTTTTTGAAATGATTCATTTTTTCCCTATTCAGTCACATACTGCATAATTTGTAATTATACACTACGTAGCATTAAAATATTAGGTACATGATTTTGGGCCTACAATATGATATGCATCATGTATATTTTCAATAATTTCATTATTTTCATCATCCATGCTATATGTTATTAGTCCTAATGTGTACATTATAGGTCTCATCGTAATCAATTTTATCAATGAAACAAATAATTAAAATCTTTGATTATAATAATCCAATGTATGAAATAAATTATCCTAAATTTGTTGAGCCAATATTATTTAATGGTGATAAAACATTTTTTATGCATTGGTTATGAAATATATTCATCGAATCCAATTAAGTACTTATTTTTTCTATACAAAATTCTTGGAGGTGTTGTTAATGGTGGAATTTGCTAAGAGGGTGTTTCAAAATCTTTATTACTTTCATTATTTATGATAGCATAGTAGAATTATTTTATTACATTATTTTATATATTATTTAAGGATTCTTCCTCCAAGGATAACATTGATCACACCATTATCGGAAGACATATATAGAGACAGTTAGTTATGGTATTTTTCATAACTACATTTTTTCTATATAAATAAATCTATACATGCCATTTTTAATGAATAAAATAATTTAGTCTTCTGACCATTCATTGTATCAGAGTCTCCATAGAAAAAAGGAAGGTACAATTCAAAGCAAAGAAGTTTACCAAAAGCATAACAAAAGCATGGAAAAATGTTGGGTGAAAGTGTAAAATTGTCATGTAAAAAATAATTGATGTAGTCTAGTGTGTAAGATATTGACGTAGATATGTGGACTAGGGATGATACAATAGTCCAATGAGTAAATCACTAAGGATCATCGACCAATAAAAATACATGGAGAGAGAAGAAGAGTGGTAGAAACCTGATCTCAATGCTGTAGGAGTAGGCACAACATTGAAAAACTAAGAGCTATAATGCCTTGTTGACAGTGTAAATCACTAGTGGCTAGTCACCATGAGTGTAAACATGACTGAACCATTTATTGAAAGCATAGAAAGGTGAAAATGGCATGGGAAGTGTGAGGAAAGTGAGCCTCAAGTTAGGCCTCCTAGGCACCACCATCTCATAGCACCTTCAACAAGTCTAAGAGAGTTAGAACACAACTTATAATGTAAAGTGATTGTAAATCCTTGAATATGATAGGAGACATATCATTACAGATTGGAGCAAAAATAATGAACAAGTTACATATAATTTTTTTATTAAAATCAAATAAATACAATTTTTTGTTTATAAAAATAGAAGATGTCTGCACCCAAACTCTTTCTCTTGAATGCCTAACTTCTTAAAGGGCCAAATTATGTCAATTAGAAAATAAATATGCGTATGATCCTTTAGTTAAAATGACTATGGAAAATTATCATAGGCAATGTATATGTTCCCACTGATCTTTATGAACTCATAAAGTATGAATAGGCTAACTCTAAGGCCCTAATATTGATTATGCTAAGCATCACTAAAAATGTGCAGTCACATATCAGGGATGCTATTAGATCAAAGAAAACATGGGAAAAATACTAATTATTTATGAGGTGAATAATAAGATGAAGATCCTCCATTTGCAATCAAGACTTCACACACTTACTATGAAGTTTGATGAAAAAGTTGAAGAATTATTACATCAAGTGGTTGAGATATGAATGAAGTTATTTGCACTTGATGAGATGGTGTATGAGGAGATATTGATCCAGATCACTTGACAAGCACACCCTTCCCAATTTATTGTGTTCATCATAAGACTAAACATTTCTAAAATAAAAGTGTCATTCAAAGAGCTCATGAACATGTTATGGAAATAATACACTATCAACTCAGCTCAAGATGAGTCTGAAGATAAAGATATTATCTCAAAAAATAAATGAGGTCAAAAATCTCATAAGGGACCTTTAGAGAATCAACCACAAAATAGTAGTAATAATAAATATGTCATCATCAATTACAGAGGTTGAAGAGGTGGTGTCACATATGTCTAACCAATACTCATGACATGGATAATTGTTTGTATAATAGTTGAAAAAAAGCATACACCAACACATCAAAGAATGAGTATTCTCAAAAATTGAAAAGACATCCTTGACAATGGAAGTATAAGGGTCATATCACTGCATAATAAAATGATGGATATAAAGAGACATCTGACGAAGATAAAAAAGTAGTACTAGTATCCCTGTCCTTGAAACCCATGAGGAAAATCTGGTTGATTGACTCAGGTGCCACTAAGCACATTATAGGCAACAATAAGTTATTCAATTCACTGACAGACCAACGCACTAGAGATCAAGTTAGGATCATTGATGATAAAGATTACATTGCATTAGGAATAGGTCATGTTTTCATTCCCTTCAAAACATGAAAATATACACTTACAAAGGTACTATATGTTCCTAATTTGACATCCAATTTGTTATCAATCAGTCAACTTTTGAATCATCAAGTGAAGGAGGAGTTTCTTGTCAAAAATGGCAACAAAACCTACTTGATTTCACAAAAAGGTGAAGTTCTTGATGAATTTTTTTTGAAAGATAATTTTTTTGATTTAGATGCTATCTCATCTTTTACAGTATCTCTATCTACCTCAATGGTAGAATATACTACCCTATTACACTTCCATTATGATCATCTATTCGCTAGATCTTTATATCAGCTAGGTTTTAAAGTGATGTTACATGGACTTCCTAAGTTGTCCAATTCCTTGCCCATTTGCTCTAGATGCCTCACATGTAAAAAACATAGTTATCCATTCAAAGAAATCTCCTTTCATACCAAGTGTGAGAAGGTTATACATACTGATATGAATAACCCACTACCTACTTCATTCTTACGATACAAGTAATTCTAACTATTCATGGATGACTACTCTTGAAAGATGTGTATATTCTTCCTAAAAAATAAGAGTGAGGCTCTTCATGATTTTTAGGTCTTCTATTAGTAGGTTTTAAAGGAGACCAAACAACCTCTACTTCACCTCTGTTCAGATCAAGGGGAGGTATTCACGTCAAATAAATTCTTAGCATTCCTGAACTAGAAAGGAATAAAATATAATTTGAATGCTCCCTACATACCCCAAATAGAATGTAATTATTGAGTGATGCAATTGTATTTTGATGGAAGTGGCTCACTATATGCTATCAATAGCAAATCTGGGAAAATGCTATTGTGGAAAAATAGACTAGATAGTTATTTATCTTCTTAGCAGGGCACAAACAAAAATTCTAAAGGATAAAATGCTAAAAGAGGTATGGAGTATTAAAAATCCATCTATTTTTTATTTAAGATTATTTTGTCGCACAACATATATGTATGTACCAACTCAAAATAGGAAGAAACTCGAGTCTAACACTCTCTTTGCATCTTATTGGGCTATAACACTACCTCAAAGAAATATCATCTCAAGGATCCTGAATCGAGAAAAATCTACAAGAGCAAATATGTCATTTTTGATGAGTCACATTTTGACTCAATGATGCATAATGGTGAATCAATATAGACTACCTCTCACTGATTACTTTCAAAGTCAGATGATGAGGATACTTCTCACTAGGAAGAAGAGTTACAAGGGGAGTTGTATATTGATCTTGGAGAATTAGAACATCCACTAGGTAGTTCTTCACATCAGCAAAGCAATTCTTCACAATAGAAGTAGAGTTATCATTTGAAGTGGGTACTAGTCACTAGTAGAGACTCTCGTACTTTATCTAGAGTCAAAACAAAGAGTCAAACAAGAAATGAGGTAAATTTTGCACTCATGAATATAATAGTTGATAGCTCTAAACCTGATAATGTGCTTTAAATTAACCATAATGGAAAAAATTAATAGATGTTGAGTATGACTCATGAAGAATTTAACTTTATAATTAGTTGATCTACCTATAGGAAAGAAACCCATAGGCTATAAATGGGTTTTTTAAATAAAATACTAGGTAGATAGATCCATAGATAAACATAAAGAATAACTTAGAGCAAAGGGATATTCTCAGAAAGAAGGCATTGACTACAAAGAAACCTTTTCACCCATTGTGAAGATCAAGACCATTAGAGTTGTTTGCACACTGGTAGCACAGAATGGATGGTGACTTCAAAAAATGGACATCAAAAATGATTTTATTAATGGTCATATAAAAGAAGAAGTATACATGACCCAGCCAAAGGGATTTGTTGATAAAAAAACATCCTAAAAATATATGTCATCTCATCAAATCAATTTATGGAGTTTTATTAATAACTCCTCAATGAATTATTGACATTAAGAAACAAGCTCTTATGTCATGGTACATAAAAATAGATGATCACCTTTTATATCATGGTTTTACTCGTAGTCCCTTAGATTCTAACTTGTAAATAAATAAGGTAGAAACAAAAATCATATTCTTATTCTATATATAGATAATCTTATGGTCACAAGAAGTTTAGAAGATCAGGTTGATATTGTGAAGAATGACCTCAAAAGATACTTTGACATGAATAATTTAGGGCTACTACATTATTCTCTTGGCTTGGACATATGGTAGAAAATGAATCACATTTTTATCTCTCAGATAAAATATGACAAGACACTCCTAGAAAAATACAATATGTCATTTTGTAATCCACTTTCAACACTGATGGAGAAAGTATTACAACTCTTTCTATTCCAGGATTCACGTCAAGTTGATTCAACTCTTTATAGATAGCTCATTGAGAGTCTCATCTATTTAACCTACACTAGACCGGATAATTGTTTTATTGTAAGCTATCTCTCTATATTTATATAAGAACCAAAAAATGTCACTGGATTATAGAAAAGCATGTTTTCATGTGTTTGAGATACACATGACTATGGTCTAGAATACAAGAAGAGTAATCAGTTCTTCTTATAGGGATACAGTGACTCATACTACACAAGATCTATTGATGATATAAAGTCAATGTCAGGATTCATATTTCATCTCAAATTTGGACCAATCTCAGGTATTAGTAAGAAATAAAATATTGTTGCTCTTTCATCCACTAAGGTAGAGTATCACACTGCACAAGGAACTATGTGCGAAGTGATATGGCTACATTACATATTAACTAATATGGGCTATACTAAAAATAAGCCACCTATCATTCATTGTGACAATTAGGGAATGTTAAAGCTTGTGAAAAATATTGTTTATCATGAAAGAACAAAGCACATAGAGGTTGAATGTCACTACATTTATGACCAAGTTTCAAACCACCACATCCAGCTCTAGTATCGCTCTATAGATACACATATAGTAGATATACTCACCAAATCCATTAGAAAGGTGAAATTTGATCTTTTTAGGAAGCACATTTGTAAAAATAATGTAATATGGGGGGAATAACAAGGTAGCATAGTTATTTTATTATATTATTTTATAGATTATTCAAGGATTCTTGAATCCTCTAAAGATAATGTTGATCACACCATTATCAGAGGATGGTTATAGAGATAGTCAGTTATGGTATTTTATAAAACTATGTTTTTGTTGTATAAATAAATATTTACATGCCATTTTTAATAAATAAAAAAAATTCAGTCTTCTAATAGTTTAGAGATGGAATAATATATTTTTATTGTTTATTTGTTCATTATATGTTGCCATGAAATTTTCTTGATGGTTATTTTATCATTATTTGTTTCCATCAAAATTTCTTCATTCATGGGGGATAAAGCATCTTACATAGATTCATCATTAAAATAATAAAAAAATTGAACTATAAATGTAAAATTCAAACATTCTCTAATTCATTATTGTTAGATTCATTTATATTCATTTTATTATGGTTAATTTCATCATTATTCAATTCTTTATGGTCAATTTCGACATTGGTTAATTCATTATTGTCAATTGGCTCATTATCTAATGCATTTGACTCATCAAGATTAGGGTTTCTAACTTGTCTACCATGAAGTTTTTACATTCATATATTTGTTTCTCTTTCAAATATTATAATTCCTCCAGTTTACTATTATTCAATATATTTCTCTTCTTTGAATGTGATCCATCACCCATCAAGGATAATTGACATCTTTTCAAAGGTGGGGTGAAGTGCATAGGTACCACTACTCCCACAAAAATACATAGATAGTATTTGTGGGGACAAAATTCTTGATTTGGGAATAAGTGTTGAAAATTGAGCTTAGTCTACACTAATAATAATAATGCAATTGCATTACATAAATCAATCACTTTATTACATAATGTGATAACATTCTTTGTTATACTAGGTTCTTCTTCAATATACATATTAAGGTGTGTATATTAAGAATAACGTGATCACATTATGTAATAATGTGATCAAATTATTCTTAATTCTTTTTTTGGGTTAAAAATTGACATTAAGAATCGAGTGTTGTCTATATTACATTATTCTTAATACTTTAAAAATACATTAATGCACTTCATCAATAGGGAAAAACAAATAACCAAAAATAATTTCATTAACTTGAAAAGAGATATTACATACATCAATTTTTAAAAATGGTTTCATGGGGACAATAATGGTGAGACTTAAACATGATGTTAGAGCTTGAAATGGTTGTACATATGCAACTGCCTTAACAAGGGAGACAAGATCTATACACAACAGTTGATCCCAATTTTTTTTTTATAGAACCTAGACTTAGCGAAATTTAGAAAACATAAATAATGACCCCTCTTTTTTGAATAGAAGAAAAATACATTATTTATACATTTTGTACCCTTTTTAAATTTGGGACTGTGGGTTGCAATTTGTAAAAATGCAAAGCAACCCTCCAAATTCTACCAAGATGCTCCTAGATGGAAAATATTCCTTGCCAAGCTTGAAATCTTTATCTATTTGCAGGAAATATCATTCCTCTAACTTGATCTAACACGAATGATAAAGATTTGAAATAAACCCTTTGATTTCTTGATTAGAGATGCCTTTTTATTTTATCTAGAAGGTGAAATTTTGTGGTGGAGTCTGAACAAACCTTGCCCTCATGTGTAACTACATAGAGATGCCCTTGACCACTTGCTTTTATAGCTATAACCTCCTAGATAGTT
>JARHVA010005094.1:452500-505000 GCA_037957365.1 Torreya grandis
TTGTTTCAAACAATTTTAATAATGTAGATTGGTGTTATTTGTGAGGGACAAGAGGAAGAAGGAGATTTGGTTTGGTGTCAAGAAAAGCGAAATCCTAGCAAATGATTCAACCAAATTCAACCAAGTTATAAAGTAAGAAGTAGTTCTAAATTGAAGGAGATTGCTAGGCATAAATGAAGATACTCAAATAGCCATTATTATTAATTATCTGCTTGGTTCTTCATTACTAATAAGTTTTGATTTGTAAATGATTATGTTGTTGTAGGTTGGTTGTTGTTTTGCTTTAGGTTGACTATTTGTATGTTGTTTGAATACAACTAACTGATGGATGTTGTACATTGTTTGAGCTTTTTATCCTTAGTCTTGGTAAACCATTGGTAGAGATACTTTATTAGATATTTTATTGTTTATTCTTTTTCCTCTTTGAATAAAGAAAGAGTCCATTTCAAACCACTCGTTTTACCTCTATCAACAAAATAATATAAAATGGTGTGTACATCTACACAAAGAATAAAATAAATTAAAAAATAATGTTTTATCTCCAACTTTTTTTTTTAGCTTTTTCCTTCACTTTAACTCCACTTCTCTCGCTTTATCATTTTTTATATTGTGCCTCCTTTGTACAATTGCTAGTAAAGTAATATTCCTTCATTTGAATATTTAAAAAATATATAAAAATTGACGGTTCAATGTTTAAAATGTAAATGTCAATTGTAACCCGCTTTTAAATCGATGTTTGGGAAGCCACTTTGATTCAACATGTAGTTAATTAAGCGATATGAAATTAAACATGGAATGATTTGGTAAAATAGAAGAACAGGACATTGTTTTTGAAAACTCATCTTTCAGCTACAATTTGTTTTGACTCCTGGAGAAGGAGGGCCTGTACACTACCCAAGTGTAAGGGCAACATGGGACAACTAATTGATGTGGATAAATGTTTCCCGTGGACAACCAAAAAAATATGGCATGGATAAGATTAATGAGTGCCTGGAGTTTTTTTCCTTTAAAATTGTCCACGAGTTCCTCCAACGTGACCCATGAATATGTGGTTGCTCATTATTTCAAAATTGACAGCAATGAAGACGATAATTACTTGTGTGTACGTTTTTAAAATACTAAGATGACCAACGTTGCTAATCAACGAAGATAAACAACATTGTAAATGATGAATAAGACGTTATAGGCGGTGCAAACCTGGCTTCAAAGACTGACAGAACTACATATAGCAGGCAAATCAAACAGAATGAATTGTAGTTGGCCTATATCCATTATCAATGGAAGGTTCTGTTAAAATTTTCAGCATTTTGCCGGCATTCCTAGTTTTCTTAGGATTAACATTGTCGGCATCGCATGCCGAAGCACAGACACGGTCTACGAAGCCGTTAATTCCGTCTCTGTACATATTTGGAGACTCGACGACAGATCCTGGTAACAACAATGGGCTTGGTGCTTTCGCCAAATCTAACTGTCCTCCGTATGGACGAGATTTCTTGAATGGTCGACCAACTGGGCGTTTTACAAACGGAAAATTAATAACAGACATTATTTGTAAAGTCGTATCTTATGTTTCCTTCAGTTTTCAAAATTTTAGAATTTAAATTGCGTGCTTACATGTATTTGTGTCAACAGTTCTCTTGGACTATAACTAGCGTGAATTTAATTAGGCTGAATTTAGTTAGATTTGCTGCCAGCATATTTAGACCTTCAATTTCGTGAAGAAAAGCTACTTACGGGTGCAAGTTTCGGCTCGGCTGGTGCAGGATTACAAGACACTACCTCGTTATCATTAGTTTGTATATCTTCCATTTTTTTTATCAATATATTTGTTATATCTTGAGATTAAACTTAAAATCATTACGATTTTTACCGTATTGATTTTATACAATGCCAAGTGAATCTGTGCTTGCAAAATGTGATACTCTTGAAGAAACATATAGAGAATTTCAGGCATTACCGATCGCAGGTGACCGATATGATTGGTCAGCAAAATGCGAGCAAGATAGTATCAGAAGCATTATTTGCTATAAGCATGGGAACTGATGACTTTGTCAATAATTATTTTTAAAAATAGAGCCTTGAATAGTTCGAGGATCTTCTTCAACAGTCTCTGAATGGATTTATACAGGTAAAACAGGTAAAGCATAAACAGCCAGTGTGTTCGTATTGACCGATATTGGTTTTTTCATTTAACAGGTAAATATCTAGATTTTTTCTTAATTTAAGAGTTAAATATGTAGATACTTTCAAATGAGTTACAACTAAGTTTCATGATTAATTGTGTTTAAGATTAATTGTGTTTAATATTTAATGAGATTTGTATTTTGATAAATGGTGTGATAAAACATTTATCATAATTTAAGTTTTTAAGATATAATTTATTTGATATTTTTATAAATATTAAAATATATATTTTTAAGATTTTGTTTTAAAAACTATTGTTGATAGATGTTAATACAATTTATTTTGATATCTAAAAAGATTTGTATCTTGATAGATAATGTGACAAAATATTTGTATCATCTTCTACATTATAGAAATATAATCTATTTAATATTTTTATGAATATTAATATACATAATCTATTATTCAAAACATTAATAAAGTACAAGAATTGTCTATAATAAAAAATGTAGTGGGTTTGCATTCATGCCCTACATGCAATAAGTGAGAAAACATTTAGTAGAACATACCAAGTAACATAACCTCGATCAGTACAAAGCAAGACACAAATTTGATGGACGATCATATCTAGCATGATTTTTTTATAATGAATATATATTCAGCATTTACCTTAGAATTATAATACAATTCACAGTAGAAGAGGAAAACATGATATATAGCTTTACATCATGATTTTTTGTATGCTATGAATAAAAGTGTCCTTTACATTTAATATAGCTTTTTAAAAAAATTATTTTATTTTATGATTAAAAACTAAAAATTCAGTCATATGACCATCAAATTTAACCCTTTACAAGAAAGACTGTAAAGCAAAACCTTAAAAAGGTCTAAGAAAACTTACCAATTAATGACATCAATACAAAATAAAAAACACCTTAATTTTTATTTGATAAATCTAGGATGGTTTGACCCTTGACTGAATTCTCTACAGTGTCATCTTCTTCCAATATCATTGCACTCAAAATTTTTAATCGATGCTTATCTTGTAAAATGGATCTCAATAATACCATACATTCAAGAAAGATTATGACTTTTTTATCCCCATAACTCTCAACATAAAATTATTGAAGGTATTTATCTAAGTTAATGTCTGCAAATGTGATATCATTGGCCTTTGATGTGTCACATGTTTTTGAATGCATCATAATAAAGAATGAATCCTTAATAAGGATATCACCCTAAGCATGCTCCTCGAAGAATTTTTTATGTTTCCATTTCTCTATGTTTCTTTTACTTTTATGTCTAAAGTTAAAAAATGGTTAACACTTAAGTTGAGCTGAATAATGGTGTCCTTTCTCTTGGAGTTTCTCCTTACCTTTGGAATAGGGTTGATGATTTCTATTTCATATTTTTTTTTACTACGTGAATTTGTTCCTTTTTCTTTCCTTTTGAAATGGTTGGAGTTAGGGGGCAATCTCAAATTAAATTTTTGTGGGTGTGTTACATCAAACATTAAAAAGGGAAGTTCTCACAATCAAGAGATTATTCAAATATATGTACATTTAGAGATACTAACTATATTCTTCTAAGAAGAGTCTTGTTCAAAACAGTTTGAACTTAAATTTTAGTATATGTTATATGTTTCTTAGTTTTAAAAGATATACAAATCATCTCTTTGAGTGAGTTTCTAGTCCTTAAAATTAGGGTTCATTTTAAGAGGCCATATCCCAAACCTCCTTAAATTCATTTAGATGAATCTGATTCGTATCTTTGGAGAATCGGCATGTCCGAAATGTTTTCCAAATCACCATTCCTATTTTTGAAGAGAATGTCCATTTCCTACAAGTGTGCTAAGAGTTTGAATAATATTTTTCTAACTTATGCTACATTTAGAACTTTTTCCAAAAAGTGAAAAAATTGAGATCTTATAAAATGATGAATTACCTTGACCTATAAAAAAATTGAGACAAATGTTAATTAATATGTGATCAATTATTTTATTCTTTAAAAATACAATAAAAAAACCTTTTCATAAGTCAATAAAAAAACCACATGAAATTTTACTTTCCATTGATTTGCTATTTAAGAATGTAACTTTTCTCATTTAAACATGTAATTGTTATCATTAGAAGTTCAAATACCCACTATTTGATCCAAGGACTCCAATTCCTTAAATTTTTGACTGAAGCCTTTAGAGTGTCAAGAATTTTTATTTTTTTGGAAAGGGTGAAATGTCTATAATTTATTGGGGAATAGATAAAGAAGAAACAAATTAGACACATAGTTACAAGCATCAAAATATTTATGTAGTATGGTTTTGGAAAAACAACCAGACATATATACACAAACAAAAAATACTTCTCCATTACCAATTGTGTAATTTAATAAAATTAAAAAATAATTATATATATTTAAAAATAATATATATTGTAAATAAAAATTTGTAATTGAAAAATATATAAAATTTAAATTGTGATTGATTTAAATTTTAAAGTAATGTTATTTATTATAATAATTAAATATTTAATCTTTTCTCAAAATAAAGAGGGTTTGAGAATCATCAATATTTACAAATAAAATGTTGCTCTATATGTTAAATGGGTGGTTCAGAGAATTTAAAACAACATAGCTTGGAAACTTGTTTTAAGGCACTACATTACCTCTAAATTACTTCTTAATAAAAGATGTTGAAATTTTTTTGGGTTGCACGCCTTGATTGCTAACACTACCACCATTTAGATTCAGGGATATTTTACTATCAAACACATTTGAAAAGATTTCAAAGCTATCAAATCCTATTTAAAACTAATGGGTGATGGATTTCATAGTGGACTATTCTTTAATGACCACAATATTTGGTTGTTTTAGGTTATGACCAACATTAATCTTATTCTTGCAAAATTGAAAGGTACTAAAGCTTTGAGGCTTTTTTAAAGAAAATATTCATAAATATAAATGTTTAATTTTTTTTTTTTCATTTTTGTCCTTGGCCTTTATTAAAATATAATTCAAAGTTAATCAATCCAACCTTACCTTTTATTTTACACATTCAAGATAAGATGGATTATGTCATGCTGCATAAGATGAGATTACAAACTCCATGTGCTTGGTGGAAATATTGGAGATGAAACTATGACACTCATTTTCATTATTATTCCCCATATCTCCTCTATCAAATCATGATCCCATTATCTTCAACTTTGACAAATTGAATAGGAGTTAGAATATGAATTCCTTAGCCAAGAATTTGGAATCTTAAGGTCGACCCTGAGTTCAATCACTTTATTTAGTGTTTGTTCTATCAAGGTATTTCACTTAGGGAACATATTATATATATTAAAATTTATCAACCCAAGCCTCCTACTTGTTCTACACTAGAGTCCTTCAAACACCTTTTTGCCTGGTATTGGCTTCATATCCTTTTTTAGCGATTTCACCCATAAGCATTCTCTTGGCATATGGCTTTCTTTGGTCATAATGCTTAATGTAAAACATTTATGGCTTTTATATAGAATGTATTCAAGGCTTACATCTTATTTAAATTATAATAAGCTAATAATTTTGGTTGGTTTATTAATGAAGAATCATCTTGTCACTATATTGTTAATGATAAGGTGATTTTTGTCTCTTCGGCTTTTATATAGATACAAACAAAATAAGACAAGGTGGATCTTTTATTTTAGGACCTATAGGAGTGTTTAACATCTAGGGAAATGATTTATGTATTATTAGTTATGTTCAACTTAGCTATCTAGAACAATGATCTCCTCCCGCGATGCCTTGATATCGATAAAGATTCTTGTTCAATCACAACCGCTTCTTCGTTATTCCTCCTCATCGAAGGGATGGAGTCCAACATAATGTCATGTTATATATTTTTATATCCTATCTTCGTGGATTTTACCTATATAGGGAATTGGTCTAATTGACCTTCTCAAGAGTGCACTCATTGAAAAACCTTCAAATTTTCTCTTCTTTTTGTTTTGAATAACTTTTCAAAAATGTATGATGGTGTTATCTATGAGGGAGAAGAGGACTAATATGATTTGGTTTGGTGTCAATAGAAAGTAAATCCAAGGGAATAATTCAATGAAGTGATATAGTAAGATCTATTTCTAAATTGAAGGAGATTGCTAGAAACACATCTAGATACTCAGATAGTCATTAATATTGATTATCTATTTATTTTTTGGTTGAAAATAACTTTAGATTTGTTCTTGATTAGGTTGTTGTAGGTTGGTTTTTGTTTCACCACATATTGACTATTGGTTTGTTGGTTAAGTATAACTAGTTGATGAATGTTGTATATTTTTTGAAATTTTTATCCTCAATCTTGATAAACCATTAGTAGAAGTATTTTATTAAATCTTTTATTATTTCATATTTTTATCTTTTATATAAGGAAAGAGTCACTTTCAAAACTCTTATTTTACCTTTAGTAAAAAAAGAATGAAAAATAATATATACATCCATAGGAAAAAAAATTAATTAACCTCCTATTTCTTTTTCCCTCTTCCTTCACTTTGACTCTGATTCTCTCACTTTATTAATTTGTACATTATACTTTGTACAATTGATAATAAAATACTATTGTTCTATTAAAATTTCGAGTTATTAAATGAATGGTTTAAAGTTTAGAATGTACATATAATTTATAACATGTTTTTAAATCAAAGTTTTGGAGGCCACTTTTATTCAACATGTCGTTAATTAAGAGATATGAAATTAAACATTAAATCATTTGGACAAATATTAGAACATAGAATTGTTTCTAAGAAATCTGCTTTCAACTACAATCCATTTTCACTCCTATGAAATGAATCCCTATATAATACCCAAAATGTAATGGCAACACGGGAGAGATAATTTATGTGGGTAGATCTTTACCATTGAAAAGAACAAAGAAAATATGGCATGTTAAAGTAAGTATTGATAAAAATAATGACTAGCTAAAAAGAGAGATGATTTTTTTTCCTTTAAAAGTGTCCATGAGTTTGTTTAAAAAATGCAATATGTGTTTTTTTTTTTTAAATTTCAAAATTAACATTAATGAAAAAAAGATATCAAGCAGAGGATGAAATGGACATAGTTTAGGTTACCAGTTGGGAGCCTATTCCAGATGGTAATGATTTATCAAATTTTGGTTGGGGTCTAGATGATATGGATCCTCCACCTTTTGGGCTTACTCTATCTACTTAACAGTGTTCTCTTATGACTTTTATTTTGTGACTTGCTTCTAGTTGTTACCTAGATTTCATACTTTTGGTACTTTGCTCCTAAGCTCTGCCTAGTGTCGTAGCGTGCTCTCATACCACCTTATTTCTTTATGAAATATTTGTATATTTATGTTTAGTTAATAAATAGATGTATATCATAAATAAATAATAAATAAAATAAAAAATAAATATAAATATAACAACAAGATGATACCTACTTTGGTGTACGTTTTTCAAATATTAAAATGACCAATATTGTTAATCAATGAAGATGACCAACTTTGTAAATGACGAATAAGATGTTAGAGGTGGTGTAAACCCAACTTCAAATATTGACTAGAATACACATATCTAGTAAATCAAATAGAATGAATTGTAGTTGGCCTATCTTTATTGTCAATAGAAGGCTTTCTTAAAATTTTCAGCATTTTGCTACCTTTCTTAGTTTTCTTAAGATTAACATGTTGGAACACAAATATTTGCTAGGAGGGGGGTGAATTAGTAGATTGACTATTTCAATCCATTTTAATGTAGATGGAAAATAGATGCATAGATCACATACACACAAATATGCATAACATTAGAAATACTGTGGAGAACCCAATATGAGAAAAACCACAATGAAAATAGCTACTAGAATCTATTTTTACAATCTAGCCTCACAATAAAAAACCTCACTAGTAACAATGTTTAAGGGCACTAACTCTAAGGAGACACTAATCCATTAATTTAAGATCAACTACTCTAAGGAAGCACCAACTCCCTAACTAAGCACCAACTCAACTTATCTCATGGTACCTACCTATCAAATTCTTCTATGGAGCTAGAAATCCAGATTATAATGTTTGATTCATAAATGAATCCAATTCAATTCTCTTTTATAAGTCTAGTTTTTAACTAATCATTCTCTGCACATTTTTTTCTTCTCCTCTCTTCTCTACCCCTCTGTCTTTGTGTCTTTATATTTATCTATTCGACATAATTCAATAACACTAGTATTTTTTTCTTGTATCATAGATGACATATATATAAGTAATTCATCTAGGGTTACATATATTCTCTATGTTGACATGTGTTTGCTAACACATCATGCTCAATTCTATTGGAGTTTAGTTCCTATATATAACGTCAATTTTCTCATGTCTTGAACTTATGCTCCACCAACATTATTTTTGGTCTCGTTACTAGTTTTAACATATATTGGACTCTAGTATTGATGCACATGCCATATTACATGAATTTAATCGATCACAATAATTAATTTTGTTGTTTATGTTCTATTTTATGGATTAACTACAAGTTCCTCCACTTGACTATCGGGATGAACATATCATTAAATATTGACCATAAATTTTAAGTTTCATTCTAGGATAATATGGTCCTCATTAAAATTGGTCAACTTTAAAATGTGTCCATTAGATCAAGTGTTGATAGGCTCATGTACTCTGTTCGATCTTTGTACACTTTTGAGATTTAATGTTTCAACATTAAAATGCATCTGTTAGATGTTTTGATTTGATCTATTACATGCCATTATATCTTTAAATTTGTTAAAACTTTGCCTCTATAGTCATTAAACATCGATCTCTTAATGTCATCTCACTACTTCCTGAGTCTTTAGAATGAATGCACTCTATTGATCTTATCAAACTAGATCAGTTTTTGACTCACCTCTATCTCATTAAATATTGAACACTTTATACCATTGGGTCCACTCACTCTGTTAGATCTTCATTTAATGATCACACCGTCATCGTTTGATTTATAACAAGCTCGATCTTTATCTCAGCTTAACGTTAAACTTAGACCATTTGTCCTCATCTCACTGCATCTTAACATCTTGGAGCAAACACACTCTATTGATCCCTTTAAGAGTTTCTCAAACTTTACCTTATGAAAATTTGACTATGGTAAATATTGATATATGTTTGTATTGTTAGCTTTACGGCTTCATATCTTTTTATTTGCTCAACTATCTATTCTAAAATTTGAACCATATAAACTAGGCATAATACTGAATAAATGCATACGCTTATTTATTCTTGAATTCTTTGAACATGTAAGAAATAATGCCATTAATTTACTCACTTATATTACTTGGCCACAAAGCCAATTCTATATAGAACTTCCTGAGAGGCCAAATTTTATCTTGTATAACTTTTTTTGTAGTTAGTTTTATGACTTGAAATATGGTGCATAAGATCATGTCACATGGGATTCCATCCATATATCAATCTACTCCTGAAACCTTCATACATGCAATATATGACATCATCAAAATGTCTTCTCAGCTTTTCTTGACATATGTAAATTTGACTTAGTGTGGGAAAACATTATCATATTGTCTAGGACCCCAATTTCGTGCATGCATATCTTTTATCATGCTACATCATATGACTTGAGATTTAGCATATAGAAACTAGGCACAAAAATTAATGAATGCATATGATCATTTTTTCCTAACACCTCTATGTGTGTGAACTCTAACGTCATCAACATGCTTACTTCTCTCTACTTGAACCATTTTGGAAACTTTGCTATGTATGGAAACTTATTGAATTTTATTTGAGTATCGAACTTTGCATCCTCATATCTTCGACTACGCTTCATCTCATGACTTTGAATCTAATGAATAATAATAAGAGACTAATGTGATAAAAATAGTATGAACAACTCCCACAGACTCATCCACACATGGTAATGGTGATGTCAACAAATTGTGTATTTAGATTATCTACCACTAGAAAAAAATGTCTAGATTATCAATATAAAGAACCAAATGAATTCAAATCGTACACACACTTAAATTCCTTACACATACTCAAATCACTGTATTAATATATGAACATCAATGACATCCATAATTCCACTTTTGACATCAATGACAATCATATGGCCAAAAATCTCCCCCTTAGTCATTGATGGCAAACTAAATGCTCTGATATTCTAATACTTAAATCCTTCTCTTGCATTGGATTTTAATGAATTATAATAAACTTGTTTATACCAAAATTTCTCCACCTTAGGCAATTGGGAATTTACCTATACTTAGCTTGGACACATGCTCTACTCTTTGAAACTTTTACAAAGAGCATTTGTACATTTTCTCCATGTCACTTTTTCCAAAAATCAAATTGGTCCCATGTTCTACTCCTTTTATAGAGAGCATTGCACTTGTTCTCCCCCTTTGACGTCAATGGAAAAGGGACTACAAATTTCTCAAGTTTGCCCAAATTTTTCTTCCCCTTTATTAGTTAAAGGAGTTTGTTCAAAAAACTACAAATATCAACTCATTAGAAATTTTCAAAAATATGCATACCTATGTTTTCTTTTCTCTCTTCTTCTTGGGATTAACAAAGATTCTATGATACTCCCCCTAGACTCATGCTTTATCATTAGAATCTAGTGATGTGATTTAGGAGCCACCACTCTCAATTTATGTCTTGGATATTCAAATTATTCTTTGGGAAGAGGTTTGGTTTATATGTCTGGAATTTGATCTTCAGTTGGTAATACTCCATTTGTGACCTCTTGATCTGCAACCTTTTCTATTAAGAAGTAACACTTGATTGATATGTGCTTGGTTTTAGAATGCATCACTGGATTCTTTGATATTTTAATATCACTTGAGTTATCACAAAGAATAGATATAGGTGATTTATAGTCTACCTTGATGTATTTCAATTTTTACTTCATCTATAAAACTTGAATACAACATGCCACTACTATCACATACTCTGATTGTTTTATGGAAAGAGTAACTAATTGTTTCTTTTTGATTATCCATGAAACAAGTTTGTTTCCAAGGAAAAATTCACCACCTTTAGTTCTTCTTCTATCATCCATATATCCTGCCCAATCAACATCTATGTAAGTTATCAAAGTGATATCTTCACTTGTAGGATACCGTAGGCCATAGTCAATTGTGCTCTTGATGTATCTAAAGATACTTTTCACTGCATTGACATGTGATTCTTTAAGAGCATCTTGAAATCTTGAAATTGTACACACTACTTGCATGATATTAGGTTTTGATGCAGTTAGGTATAACAAGCTACCTATCATTAAGCTATATAAAATCTGATTTGCATCAAAGGACTCATCGTCTTTCCTCAACTTACATCCAGCTATCATGGGATTACTAACTGATTTTCTATCTTCCTTCCAAACCTATCGAGCATTTACTTAGCATATTTGGTTTGAGATGTAAATATCCCTTCATTAGTTTGTGTTATTTGTAGATCAAGGAAGAATGAAAGTTCTCAAAGCATAGACATATCAAACTCAGTTTGCATTTGTGTAGCAAATTATTTGCACATTTTGTTATTTCTACCACCAAAAATGATGTCATCTACTTAAATAATAACAATCAATATATGATCACCTTCTAATTTAAAGTATAGATTATTGTCTGTACATCATTTGTAGAATCCTTGTTGTCATAGGTACTAGTCTAATCTTGAATATCATGCTCTAGGTACCTATCTTAGACCATACAAAACATTTTGTAATATCCATATATAATCTTCTTCTTTTGATAGCTAAAAACTTTTAGGTTGTTGCATGTAAAATTTTTCTTCTAGCTTCCTATTCAAGAAAGTAGACTTAGCATCAATTTGATAGACTTTGAACTTTTTATAAATAGAGAATGCTATAAACACTGTTATATCTTCCAATTTATAAATTAGAGAAAATGTTTTCTCAAAATCTATGCTCTCAACTTGTGCATATCCTTTACACACTAATCTTGTCATATTCTTTATAATATTTCCATCCTCATTGAGTTTGTTTCTAAATACCCACTTTGTACCTATTGAATTATTGTTAGAAGGTCCTAGAACTAATTACCAAGTTTTGTTCTTTTCAATTTGGCTCATTTCTTCATTCATGGATTTTAACCAATTCTCATGCTTGTTAGATTCAACATAGTTCTTAGGGTCAATTTCAAACATTAGAGAAAAACTTACTTGTTCCTTGTTTATGGTAACTCTTCTCCTTGTCTGAACAACTTCATTCTTATTGTCAATGATCATTTTGAACAAATCTTGTAGGTGCTTTTCCATTTACTTCATCATGCTCTTCATTAGCTTCATCTTCATAATCTGATTCTTCATTATAGATTTATTTGTTAGGTTTAACATGTTTCAATCCTTCTTCAACTTTGACATTGATGATCTCTACAATCTTGTGTAGCATTTTGTTGTAACATATGTAGGTTTTGTTTTGGGTGGAATAAACAAGAAATATTTCTTAATCACATATTAATTCAAGGCTTCCCAATTTCCCCTTATTTCTCCTAATGTAGCATTTCTTCGAAACACTCTAAAATATTTAACATAGAAAAGATTTTCATACCATAGTTCATAGGGAGTTTTATCACTATTTACCTCTAGTTGAGCTCTATCCAATATATATACTATAGTTTGGACTAATTCTATTTATTATTCATAAAATAACTTGGCCTCTTTTAACATTGTTTTGGCCATACTAAACTGACATGTTTTTTCTTTCAACAACTCCATTATGCTATGGATTGCTTACTGTAGATTAATGTATTTTATTTCTATGCTTTTCATATTACTCTATGAAATTATTTGAGACAAATTCTCCACTTTTATCATATCTTAAACATTTAATTTTTTGTCCAATCTCATTCTTTACATAGTCCTAAATATCTTCAATCTCTCAAATGCATGAGATTTATTCCTAAAAAATGTTACCCAAGTTAGTCTTGAGTAATCATATACAAATAACAAAAAGTATCTCTCTCATTTACATATTCTTGTCTTATTAGGACCACAAAGAGTAGTATAAACTAATTCTAGAGATTTTGTAGTTACACTATTCTTTAATTAAAATCTAACACTTATTTGCCTTCCATGTTGACATTATTTGCAAGTATTTTCTATAAGTTTGGTTATTTTATGCATGCGTCTAACACACTTATTTGAGCTACATTTATCAGGTTATCAAAATTGACATGGCCCATTCTTCTATGTCGTAACTAACTCTCATCAATCTTTCCTATTAGGCAACTATTACCATTCACTTCAACAAGATTATAGATATTGTTAAAAGTAGTGTCTATAAGTTTGCTTATCTTAGGCATATTTCTAACACACTTATTTGAGCTTGCATTTACCAGGTTGTTAAAATTGACATGGGTGATTCTTCTATGCCATAACCAACTCTCATTAATCTTTTCTATTAGGCAACTATTACCATTCACTTCAACAATATTATAGATATTAATAACTAATCTTATAAATATCCTTAACTTGTAGCCTTTTGCATTAAAGTGACTTTATATCCATTGTCACATATTTGGCTGACACTTATTAGATTATGTTTCAATCCTTCAACATAAAGAACATCATGTGTAGGAAATTATCTATATATATTCAAGGTTCCTTTACCTATTATCTTTACTACAGTGTTGTCTCCCAAGTTGATAGATCGTTACTAACATTTTCTTAGTTTGATGAACTTGCTCTTGTCACCAGTCATGTGCTTTGAGTAACACCTATCTATTACCTACAAATTCTGCTTCTTGGCATGGAGTGCAATTTGAGAAATCATAGGTTGATATTTCACTTTGTACACATCCTTGAGTTTCTTATTTGACTTATTTTTCTTCTTTTTAGAGATTTGTGAACCTATGTTCACACTAGGAGGCATCTCTTTCTTCTTACTTTATGTTTTTGGTTTTACAAACATTTTTCTTTATTGTTTATCTATGTGATCAAAATTATTATAATTATAACATATTCTACTTATATCTAAAAAGGGAGCAAATGAATTTTTGCTTACAAAATTGGTTCTCATTTTAGGTAGAACTCTACATTCAATAGCCCTATGACCAAAATGATTGCAGGTATAACAATAACAATAGAAAGATGAGGAATACCTAGTCATAGCATTTTTTTGTGTAGAATGAGGAGCTCTTTTAGAATCTAGATTTTTCACGTCTCTCACTTTTTTATATCCATTTCCATCAGCTAAATTTGTCTACTTTTATTCAATATTATCTTTAGCTTTCTTCACATCAACTATGCTTGTGTGTTTCTTTATATCCTTACAATATTTCTCTTTTTTTGTTCGTGATTCTTCTTCTACTTTGAGATTGTCATATAGATAGTAGATGTACTAGCTATGAAACTTTTTTCTTTTTCATAACCAAGAACAAATCTCTCTTTTAAAGGTTTTAAGATTTAATTAAATCATAAATAATATATGATTCTCCTTTCAACTTCAAACATTTGTCCATTTGATCTTTAGTTTTCTCATGTTCTTTTCTCAGAGCCACTATTTTTGTTTATAACTTCTCACACTCTTCAAATTTAGATTGTAGTTCAAGTTTGACTACATATTCTATTATTTTAGCATCTTCAACTTATGTATTTAAGATAACCACCATTTGATAATATTTTTCAAGTCTTTTAGACCTTTTATCAATATCTTTTCATCCAAGTTCCTTCTATCTTGAGCTATCGTTTCTCAGATTGTCAATTTCCTCTAAAGCACTAATGAGTTCACACTCTAAATCTACTTCTCCTTTTTCTTCTTCATTTGAGTCTTCTAATTATTATTGATCCATAGAAGTTGAACCTAATGTTATGAATAAAACTTTCTTTTTCTTAACCATAAAATCACAATAATGATCATCATCAAAACTCTCACTATCATCAAATAAGTCAATGTCTTCTTTTTTATATAGTCCTTTCTTATTTTTGAAGAAGTTATTCTTAGAATAGTGGGTTTTCACATTTTTACTATCTTCTTCTTTTTAAAACTTATGCTTCTTGTTATAAGTACATTTAGCAGCAAAATTTTCTACTTTACCATAGTAAATTTTTTTGAATGGTAGCTTACTTTTGTAATTTATATACCATCTTGTTAGTCTTATAAAAAATTTAGATTCTTCTTCATTAGTGTCTTCATGTTTAGATATAGGTGTTTTTACCTTTCTTAGTTTGGATGCTTTAAATGAACCTTCTCTTTTGAAAGTGTCTACGCCTCTCATTCTCATATCATAGGATGTGAAGGTTCCATTCAACTCATCAGTAGTGAGTTTATATAAATATCTTGATTCCTCTATTATAGAGATTTTAGAGTAATAAATTGATGAAAGAGATCTTAGGATATTTTTGACAATGATTGATTCTTTCATTTCTTCTCTAGGGCCTCTAATTGTATTGACTATTTCATCTACTCTAAGGAGGTAGTCTACAATTTTCTCTTCTTAATTCATTTTAAGGATTTCAAACTTGCCTTTGAATGTTTGTTTCTTGGACAAATTTACCTTTTCATCACCATCATAGATGCTCCTTAATTTGTTTCAAAAATCTTGTGTATTTTGACAATGCATCACTTTGGCAAAATCTAAATTTGATAATCCAAAAAAGATAGCATTTTTTGCCTTTGTATTGATCTCATATGCATTCTCTGAAGCTTGATTAGTAGGAGTTATAATAGGATATGTATATCCATTTACAATAGACATCTATACATAAAACCCTAATTAAAGTAAATATGCTTCCATTCTAATCCTTCAAAATCTATAGTTTGATCCATCAAAGATAGGTGCCTTGTTTGAGGAAGATCCTTTTTTAGTAGCCATTTATGTACATTGTCCAAGATCTACCTGAGTTGATTAAGCCTCTAATAAGAAACCAGGGCTCTGAATTCAATTTTAGGAACACAACTATCCATTGAGAGGGGGTTCAATTAGTAGATTGACTATTTTAGGCTTTTTAAAAACTTTTAATGTAAACTAAAAATAAATGAAAAGATCACATATACAAAAAAAATGCATAAAACTAGATATACCATGGAAACCTCAATATAAAAAAACCATCATGAGAATAGATGCTAAAATCTACTATTCCAATCCAACCTCAAAATAAGGAACCTCACTCGTTACAATGTTTAAGGGCACCAACTTTACGGAGACAATAATTCCCTAATTTTAGAGTAACTACTCTAAACAATTACCAAATCCTTAAGTAAACACCAACACAACGTATCTTATGGCACGTACCTATAAAATTATTCTATAGAGCTACAATACTAGATTACAATGTTTGATTCATAAATAAATCTAATTCAATGCTTTGTTTTATGTCTGGTTTGTTACTACTCATGCTCTACACATTTCTCTCTTCTCTTCTCTTCTCTTATCTTCTCTTCTCTTCTCTTCTCTTCTCTTCCCTTCTCTTATCTTATCTTATCTTATCTTATCTTATCTTCACTACCCCTCTATCTATGTGTCTCTATATTTCTCTATTTGACATAATTCAATAACACCAATGGTATATATATATATATATATATATATATATATATATATATATATATATATATATATATATATATATATATATATATATAATTGATCTAGGGTTCTGTACATTCTCTATATTCATAATTGTTTGTAACACATCATGCTCAATTCTGTTGGACTTTATTCCCTATCTTTAACAATTTTCTTGAATATTCAAGTCTTGCTTCACTGTTATGATTCTTGGTCTCATTACTATTTTTAGTTTTTATTGGACTCTATTTTTGATGCACATGCCATATTACTCAAATTTGATCTATCATAGTGATCAATTTCATTATCTGTATCATATTTTATAGCTTAACTAAAAATTCCTCCACTTGACAATTGGGATGAACATATCTTTAAATATCAACCATTAATTTCAAGTTTCACTCCATGATCTGATAGTCCTCATTCAAATTGCTCAATTTTAAAATGCATTTGTCAGATCAAGTTATGAAAATCTCACGTGTTCTGTTGGATCTTTGTACGCTTTCAAGATTTAACATTTCAACTTCAAAATGCATCCATTAGATATTTTGATTTGAGCTCCTATGTGTTGTTATATCTTCAAATTTGCATGAACTTTACCTTTGCTAGTCATTAAACATTGAGCTTTTAATCTCATCTTTTTATTTCCTAAGTCTTTGAAATGAATTCACTCCATTGATATTATCAAACCAGTTCGGTCTTTAACTCACCTTTATCTCAATAAATATTGAGCACTTGATCCAATTGTGTCCACTCACTCTGTTAGATCTTCATTGCACGATCACATTCTCACCATTCGATCTTATTATAAACTTTATCTTTATTTCATCTTGACATTGAACTTTGACCAGTTGTCCTCATCTAAATGCATCCTGACATCTTAGAGGAAATGGGCTCTATTGGTCTCTTTGAGAGTTACGTGAAATTTACCTTGTGCAAATTGGACTAAGTATGGGAACCATTGTAATATGTGTATAAGGTGAAATTTGTACCTTCATATCTTTTTCTTCGTTCAACCGTCTATTCTAAAATTTGAACCATATAGACTAGGCATAATATTGAACAAACCCATATTCTTGTTTTTTCCTAAATCCTTCACACATGTGAGATATAATACCATTAATCTACTCAATCAAATTATTTTTCCACATAGCCAACTAAGTGTAGTACTCCCTAGAAGGTCAACTTTGTTCTTGCATAAATTTGTTTACACTTAATCGCATGACATAAAATTTGGTGCATAAGATTATCTCACATAGAAGATTCCATCCATATATCAATAATCTCCTGAAACCTTAATACATGCAAAATATGAAACAATCAAAATACCTTCTTAGCATTTCTTGACATATGCAAATTTGAGTAAGTGTAGGAAAACATTGTCAAAATACCCGGGAGTCAAACTTTGCACACATATATCTTTTATCATGATACATTGCGTGACCTAATATTCAGTGGATAAAAACTAGGTACAAAAATATTCATACGACCATTTTGTCATAACACCTCCATGTGTGTGAACGCTGATCTCATCAACATTTTTGCTTTGCTCTGCTTGAACCCTTTTGCAAATTTGGCTATGTATGAAAACTTAATGAATTTTGTTGAAGAAGTCAACTTTGCATTTCATATCTTTGATTGTACTTCATCGCATGACTTCAAATGTAGTGCATAACAACTAAGGACTAATGTGATCACAACTATATGAACAACTTCCCTAGACTCATCCACATGTGGCAATGGTGACATCAATAAACTGCCTATTCAAATTTTCTTTCACCAGACCCAAAATGTCTAGATGAACAAAATGAAGAACCAGATGAATTCCACTCCTGCACACAAGAACTCCATTCATCCTTGACCTCTGATAGCAACCATTGCTCACCCTTAAATCACCATACTCCTCTATGAACATCAATGACAATCATATAGCAAACATAACATTGTCGGCATCGAACGTCGAAGCATAGGGACAGTCTTGGAAGCCGGTAATTCCAGCTCTGTACGTATTTGGAGACTCGACGACAGATCCTGGAAACAATAATGGGCTTGAAACAATCGCCAAATCTAACTTTACTCCGTATGGACAAGATTTCTTGAATGGTTGAGAACAAGGCATTTTATAATGGAAAATTAATAACAGACATTATCTGTAAAGTCGTCACTTATGTTTTCTTCAATTTTCATAATATTCGAACTTAAGTTACGTGTTTAGAGGCATTAGTGCCAACAGTTCTTTTGGACTATAACTAGGTTGAATTTAGTTATGTAGTTCTTTTATAGAGCTAGTTTATATTTAGGAAAAGCTTAAAAGATTTAATCAAACGACGAAGTGAAATATATTTTATTACCCTAGTGAAATGTGTCTAAGTGGCTGCAATATTTTATGACTATAGCTGGTAGTGGGGTTACCAGATTTGCTGCCAGCATATTTAGACCCTGAAAAACTACTCACGGGTGCATGTTTGGGCTTGGCTGTAGCAGGATTACAAAACACTACGTCATTGTCTTTAGTTTGTATATCTCCCATTATTTTTAATCATATGTTGTATCTTGAGAATAAATTTAAAATCATCGCGATTTTTACAGTGTTAATTTTATATAATGCCAAGTTCATCTGTTCTTGCAGAATATGATACCGTTGAAGAAACAAATAGAGAATTTCAGGCATTGTTGATCGCAGCTGGCCGATATGATTGGTCAGCAAAATGCAAGCAGAATTGTATCAGAAGCATTATTTGCTATAAGCGAACTAATGACTTTATCAATGATTATTTTATAAATCCTGTAACTAGGAAAAAATACAGCCTTGAACAGTTCGAGGATCTTCTTCGAGAGTCTCTAAGTGGATTTATACAGGTAAAACTGGTAAAGCATAAACAGTCAGTGTGTTCAATGCATTACTTTTTATGGTTTATGTATATCGGTTATATTTTTTTGGTAATTGAAGGGGTAAACATCTAGATCTTTTGTATGTGAATATAACTTTGATGTTTTGTGAATATTTAAATACATAGTCTTAAAGATTTTGGTGAAAATAAATGATATAAATTTTATTTAAAATGTTTAGATTTGTATATCAATAGATAATATGACAATATACATGTACATTGTTAAATACAATCCATTCACTATTTCTATTATATCAACATATTGAAGATTTTGTGTTAAAAATTGGTGTACATAAACTTTAACATGCCAAAAAAGAAAGGTTAAAAAATTATACTTAAATAATAATTAACTTTTATAATATTTATTTTAAATTATAAAATTTATACCTTGATCAATAATGTGACAAAATAGTTATATACAATCATCATTTATACCGTTAGACTACAGATTATTTAATATTTTTATAAATATTAGATACATATGTTTAAGCTTTTAAATTAAAAAACTCGTTGCTGCAGAATTCAGCACCGAAAAAGTGTTAAGAAGTCTCTGCGTTAACACCAGTCAAGGCAATTACTTTATAATGTTTCCGTGTGTTTAATGTCATTTAAATTCAATGCAACTGCTGTATACTTTCCTCCAGTGCCCGAGTTGGATTGAAGGTTCATCTTCATTAAGTATAAAGTAAGAGAGTCTTTCATTTTAAAAAATTCATGGAATTATAATTGAAATGCTTTGTGAAGAGAATGTTTTTAATCAAGGCGCAACAAGAATTGATATCATAGGGCTTCCTCCTTTTGGGTGTTGCCCGTCAGAAATTACTTTGCATAATATGTTGAATGACGCATGCGTTGAGGAGATGAATGAGGTTGCAACATATTTCAATGAAAAGACCGTGGCTTTGATACAGAAGATGAATCTCATTTTTCCGGGACTTCAAATTGTTATTTAGATATATACGCAAAACCGTATGACATAATCAATAACCCCACTTCATATGGTAAGGGTAAATATTGCTATTTTGTAAGCATCGTGTAGTGTGTCTTGGTTCCCGCAATGAACACTGCTGAACTTTACAATAATTAATCTTGTGGCAGGCTTTGAAGAAGCAAGAAAAGGTTGCTGTGGATCAGGGCTCTTGGAGTTGGATATATTTTACAACGCCAACATTGGAACTTGTCCCTATGCATCTAAATATGTGTTATGGGGCAGCGTCCAACCCACAACTGCAACCGATAGCGTAATTGCGAATGACGTGTTCCAGAAAGCACTTCAACTGAACCTATTTTAACACCTGTAATGTCCAGAAATTATGAAGAAAAAATTATTGGATTGAAGACGTCATTCAAATTAGGGTTTAGGGTACTGATTAAATGAATAACTGTACGACCATATTGTATATAAGAATTGTCATTAAAATTCCGTGGTATCTACATGGAGTATTGCTGTGCTTTTATGGTCAATTTTGGTGAAATAAACAGTTTGAATTGGTTAAGGTGCTTTTGTAGTTGTACGGTCGTTTGTTGTTTGTGTTTTATTATCACGTATTTTTTCGGAGAAATGATATTATTTTACCCAACCGATAGTGGTGTAATTGATTTGCTGGCAAAGAAGTCAATGAAAAATCTGCAGTCATATGCTTTGTATGCATGGTATAAGCTTGTGCAGAACTTGTTTCAACAATATACCTATTCTGAGTCAAACCTTTATAGACAATATGTTAGAAACTCAAGTTAGTTAGAGATAATTTCTCCCACCTCCACTCATGCATGCACGCTGTTAAGCATCAGTTAGTAAACTGACAGTTAGGATTGAGTTAGTTAACAATCAGTTAGGTAGGAGTTTGTTTGAACAAGTAGTTAGTTAAGTAGTTGAAGCTAATAATAGATGAGTCTATTTTCAGTTATTGTTTAGATTTTAAATCTATAAAAAGACGCTAAGGGCGCACATTGTAATCAAGGGAAAAAGAAGATGAATAAAATTGTGTTTTTTCAAGAAGCAGTAGCTTTCTGAGTTCCAAGTAAACAGTTCTTGTTTTCTTGTTTATTTTCTATTCATATTTCCCTTCAAATTAGTATCAGAGCTAAAAAGGTCAGATGGATCGTGGGAGAGCTATGGTGCGCTCAGTAGAGAAAAAACCCAGCAAAGGAAGCCCCAAGAAGAGAAGCAACCAGTAGTAAGAAAAGCGCAGCAGACTTGCACAGCTGGCAGAAGGTGTTGAAAACGTAGCCAACAAAGGCGCAGTCAACAAGGAAATCGGCAGAAGGCCCAACGAAGCGCAGTAAACACAGCTGGCAGGAGTCAGACAAGTCTATGAGAATTAGAGCAAGCCGTGGGAGAGAACACAGTCAATTTGTATGCCGCAAGTGTGAAACAAAGGCAGTAAAGAGCACACAGCAATCGCACAAGTCCAGCGGAGTCAACGCCCAATAGCTAGACTTGGTAGAGCGTACACAGTCAACAGGTTGTCCAAGCATTGACAGCAGGGTCGTGGGGACGCCAAAAAGTAGTCCGCTTGGAGAGCAGTCGATGCCATAGGAAGAGCCTGGTCGACGTTGCTAAAGAGACCGTTGGAAACTGCAAAGTTTAAAAAAAATAGCTAAAGCAACCAGGAAGAGAAGGCAGTATTGTTATCGACATCGGATAGTGACCAAAAAGTCATTCAAGCTTAATAAATGGCAGCATATAACAGTATTTCACAGCCTCAAATTCTCGTTTTCGATGGTAAGAATTACGATTTTTGGGCAATTAAGATGAGAAATTTATTTTGCTCACAAGATGTATGGGATCTGGTAGAAAGTGCTTTTGTAGAACCGCAGGACAAGGCAGCCCATCTGGCATTAAATCAAGCTCAAAAGGACCACCTTAAAGAGAACAGACAGAAAGATGCAAAAGCCTTATTTATAATCCAACAGGGATTGGATGAATCGATATTTTCTAGAGTTGCAGTAGCAACGCGATCCAGAGAGGCATGGAAAATCTTGGAGACTACCTATAGAGGTAATACGAAGGTAAAAATTGCTAAATTGCAATCTCTAAGGAGAACTTTTGAAAATTTGCAAATGAATGAATCAGAATCAATAGATCAGTTTATGGGTCAAGTTTTGAATATAGTGAACCAAATTAGATCTAATGGAGAAACTATCACGGATCAGAAGATCATAGAAAAAGTACTCAGATGTTTACTCAGTAAATTTGATGCTATAGTTGTAGCTATTGAAGAAACTAAGGATTTGGAACAATTATCTCTAGATGAATTAATGGGTTCTTTGTTAACACATGAATCCATAATGAATAGGAATAACTCTTCTCTTGAGAATGCATTCAAGTCACAGGTATCAGTTGGCAGAGGAAGAGGAAGAGCTAGGTCAAGCTTCAGAGGAAGAGGCAGAGGCAGATAAGGAAGGAACAATTCTGATGAAGGTGAGAACATTAATCAAAACTACAGTAGTAGAGGAAACTACAGCAGTAGAGGACGTAGTCACAACCACTCACATCAAAGTTCTCAAAGGTTTGATAAATCTAATGTTCAATGTTATTACTGCAAGAAATATGGTCATTATGCTAGTGACTGCAGAAATAAACCAGGATATGTGTACAAGTAGAATGCTAATTACAGAGGTGAATCTAGTTTTGGAAGCATGTTTCTTACTCGTAATGTTACTCAAGAAAAATCTAAAGATATTTGGTTTTAAGACAGTGGATGCAGTAATCATATGACAGGAAATAAATTTTTTTTTGCTAGTCTTGATGATTCTGTAAGATCATAAGTGAAACTAGGAAATGATATCACAGTAGATGTCATGGGTAAAGGTGTCATAAATGTTTTGGCCAAGAATGGTGAAAGAAGGTTTATACCTGATGTTTATTTTGTACCTAGACTAAAACATAATCTATTGAGTGTTGGTCAATTAGTGTAGAAAGGTTCCAGAGTATCCTTTATGGATAATGTCTGTACAATATTGGACAAGGTTCCAAGTGGCAGGTTGATAGGAAAAGTGGAGATGACCAAGAATCGCATGTTCCCTCTTCATATTCAGTGCATCCAAGGAGAAGAGGAAGCACACTTCAAATCCATACAGCTAGACCAATCATGGCTATGACACTTAAGGTATGGACACTTACATTTTGGAGATTTAAATTTCTTACAGAAGAAAAATATGGTGAAGGGTTTACCACCAATAGAACAGCCAGGAAGTTCATGTGACAGTTGTATTCTGGCAAAACAGCATAGAGAGAGTTTTCCAGTAGGAGGCTCATATAGAGCTGAGGTAATATTGGAGTTAGTCCACAGTGATTTATGTGGACCAATGCAAACTCCATCATTTGGAGGTAGTACTTACTTTCTAACCTTCATTGATGACTTTAGTAGAAAGACTTGGATCTACTTTCTCAAAAACAAATCTGAAGCATTTGGAAAGTTTAAAGAATTCAAGGCAATGGTTGAGAAGCAGAGTGGCCGTTATATCAAGGTACTCAGATCTGATAGAGGAGGTGAATATATGTCTAATCAATTTCAAGATTTTTGCAGATATCATGGAATCAAAAGACAGTTGACTACAAGGTACACACCACAACAGAAAGGTGTAGCAAAAAGAAAGAACAAAACAATCATGGAAATGGCAAGAAGCATGTTGAAAGCTAAACACTTGTCAAATGAATATTGGGCAGAAGCAGTAGCCTATGCAGTGTATATTCTGAACAGAAGCCCAACAAAGAGTGTCAGAGATCGAATTCCACAAGAAGCATGGAGTGGTAAGAAATATAGTGTATATCATTTCAGAATTTTTGATTGTGTAGCATATTCTCTTATACCATCTAAATTGAGAAAGAAACTTGATGATAGAGGTGAGAAATGCATTTTTATTGGCTATTCTAAAGAATCAAAGGCATATAAGTTATATAACCCAATTTCAAAGCAAGTGATTATTAGCAGGGATGTTGAATTTAAGGAAGCAGAAGCATGGGATGGTAGCACCATCATTGTTGGGGCACCAATTCCACAAGATGAAGAAGTTTCTAAAGAACAAAATTTGCAAGGTGGACAATCCTCTCCACAAGCAGGCACAAGTACACCAGTAAGAACACCTAGGAGGTTTGAATAAGGTGAATCTAGTCATGCAGGTCACCCTACTCCAAATTCACAAGTAAGTAATGAATCAGATCCAACTCTTGCTACTTTAAGAGCAAGATTTAAAGGTAAGAAGATGAGAAGTTTGAATGAGATTTATAATCAAGAAGAAGAAAAATTAGATTTGGTTTCAAATTTTGCTCTTTTCACTCATGACCCTATGTATTATGATGAAACAGTTAATGAGGAACATTGGGTAAAAGCAATGGATGAAGAGATGAATGCTATAGAAAGAAATCAAACATGGGATCTAACTATTCTACCTGAAGGTAAAGATTTTATTGGAGTCAAATGGGTTTATAAGACTAAATTTGATGCAGATGGAAATGTTGAAAAGCACAAGGCAAGGTTAGTTGCAAAAGGTTTTGCACAAGAACATGGAGTTGACTATAATGAAACATTTGCACCAGTTGCTAGACTAGATACGGTAAGAATGGTATTATCCATAGCTGCTCAAAATAATTATTATGTATATCAAATGGATGTAAAATCAGTTTTTTTGAATGGATTTTTAGATGAAGAAGTAAATGTGAAACAACCCATAGGTTATGAAGTTCAAGGACATGAAGAAAAAGTTTACAGATTGAAGAAGGCCCTTTATGGTCTTAAGCAAGCACCAAGAGCATGGTATAGTAGGATTGATTCTTATATGTTAAGCAAAGGATTCAGCAGAAGTGATAGTGAGCCTACTTTGTACACAAAAATCAACAAAGAAGGTCAAATTTTAATTGTGTGTTTATATGTTGATGATTTGATTTTTACTGGAAATTTGTCTGTAGACACTTTTAAATTAGCAATGAAGAATGAATTTAAAATGACAGATTTGGGATTAATGAAGTATTTTTTGGGAATAGAAGTTGAACAATCAGAGAAAGGAATTTTTATCTGTCAAACTAAGTATGCAAAGGATGTGTTAAAGAGCTTTAGGATGCTGAATTGTAAACCAGTACCTACACCAGTTGCTACAGGGACTAAACTTAGCAAAGAAGACAAAGGATCCAATGTTGATTCTATAATATTCAAAAGGCTAGTTGGTAGTTTGATGTATCTTACAGCTACTAGACCAGATATCAGTTATGGGGTTAGCTTAATCTCAAGATTCATGGAGTCACCAAAAGACTCACATTGGCAAGTTGGAAAAAGGATATTAAGATATGTGGCAGGAACTACAGATTATGGAATTTTATATTCCACAACTAACAATTTTAGTTTGATTGGTTTTACAGATAGTGATTTTGCAAGTAGCGTTGATGATAGGAAGAGTACTTCTGGACATGCCTTTATATTAGGCACATGTGTGGTCACATGGGCATCCAAAAAATAGCATATAGTGACACTTTCATCAGCTGAAGCAGAGTATGTTGCAGCCACATCAGCAGCATGTCAAGCAACATGGATGAGAAGAATATTGAAATATTTATTACAGGCATAGAAGGAGTCAACACCAATCTTCTGTGATAACAAATCAGCAATCGCTTTATCAAAAAATCATGTGTTTCACAAGAGGAGCAAGCACATAGATACAAGATTTCACTTTATCAGAGAGTTAGTGAACAATGGAGAAATCCATCTGGATTTTTGTAGATCTGAAGATCAACTACCAGATATATTTACAAAGGCATTACCAAAAGAGACCTTTGATTATTTGAGACAAAATTTAGCCATTGTAAATGCTAAAATTGTAAGTGGTAGAAATTAAGGGGGAGTGTTAGAAACTCAAGTTAGTTAGAGATAATTTCTCCCACCTCCACTCATGCATGCAAGCTGTTAAGCATCAGTTAGTAAACTAACAGTTAGGATTGAGTTAGTTAACAATCAGTTAGATAGGAGTTTGTTTGAACAAGCAGTTAGTTAAGTAGTTGAAGCTAATAATAGATGAGTCTATTTTCAGTTATTGTTTAGATTTTAAATCTATAAAAAGATGCTAAGGGCGCACATTGTAATCAAGGGAAAAAGAAGATGAATAAAATTGTGTTTTTTCAAGAAGCAGTAGCTTTTTGAGTTCCAAGTAAACAGTTCTTGTTTCCTTGTTTACTTTCTATTCATATTTCCCTTCAAAATAGCTTCCTCATCATTTGGAAGATCTGAATCATCATTTGGAAAGGCACCCAACCGAATAACAAGTCAATTTCCTACATCCATGACCCTCTCCTCTCGAACAGGGCCCAAGGACTATCGAACAGTATAAGGCTCTGGAGAAGGAGGGCCTACCCTAACTAGATCTGAAGATGGACTGTTTACTCTTCCATCATTGGATTTGCCTTTCAAGAGACTATTTCCTCTTACTCCACCATCTGGCCTCTCAGAAAAATCCTCCTTGGACACGCATTTCTGACTCCCATCTATTGAATCTGTTGACACAGCAAAAATCTTTTGCATTTAAATGTAGTCTACGCTTCTTCATAGACTCGGACTCTGTTTCATTATTATATGTCATGTTATCTTTGTCAGGCCTCTGACTCATTTTTATCTTCTGCACTTTGCAATGCTGGCCTAGTGTTGTTAGAGGAGAGGGTCATGGATGTAGGAAATTGACTTGTTATTCGGTTGGGCGCATTTCCAAATGATGATTCAGATCTTCCAAATGATGAGGAGGCTATTGCCTATAAAGGTTTGACTCAGAATAGGTATATTGTTGAAACAAGTTCTGCACAAGCTTATACCATGCATATAAAGCATATGGCTGCAGATTTTCATTAACTTCTTTGCCAGCAAATCAATTGCACCAGATAGTTGATCTTAGTTTTTTATATGATTGTTACCATATTTTTTAAAACTAAAATGAATGTTAACTTTTTTAATCTAACGATTCAAAATAAATAAATAAATGAAATCATGTTTTAAATACGTTTTTTATATAGTTCTTGTTAAGTTTTTTTAAATTTAAAAAGTATTAAAATTTAATTAATTTAATGATTTAAAAAAAATCGTGCCACAAATTAAACATGTAAATGAATAAGATTAAATTACATTAATCGACATGGCTAATTTAGATTAATGAAGGTTTAATGATTTTGTACCAAACTTTTTTTTTTAAATTTGAACTTTGAAAAAAAAAAAGAGAGATCAAGTCAACACTATATTAATTGGTCTTATTAGAAATTGAAATTAGGGTTAGTATGAAAAAAGGAAATGAAAGGGGAAGATAAAATTATATGTCATAACTAAAGGATTAATAATAATAATAATAATAATAATAATAATAATAATAATAATAATAATAATAATAATAATAATAATAATAATAATAATAATAATAATAATAATAATAATAATAATAATAATAATTTTTTTTTTTTAGATATTTAGCAAACATTAAGTATTGGTCGGAAGATTCTAGGATATTTTAACCAAAATAAATTATATAATATATTGTAAGTTTTCTAAGAAAATGGTGAGGCAAAATTCATTTGAAACAGGATAAAGTATATTAAGAGTTTTAAATATAAGAAACTTTTTCAAAATTCATTAAAAATAAAGCCAAAAAATATGGTAGGGATATCACTATAAGAAGAGAGGGGTGGGGTGGTTGTGGAAGATTTGAGACAAAATTAGAGACAATACTTAACCAAATCTTTTCAAATTGAGACAAAAAAAGTTGTATATTGTTTTAAAGCGAGTATTTCTAATTATTATCTCAAACAATTATATTTACAGAGACAATATAGTAACACTGATTTTGTCTCTCGAGAAACAATATCAATTTTATCTCTCTAAAGATAACATAGATTAATAATTTTTCTTTCAAAACATAATATCATTTGTCTCTCTAGAAACAATATCATTTTCATCTCTCTAAAGATGATACAATTTTAATCCTAAATATTATTTCTGTACAAACAATATGAATTTACTGAATTAAAAAACACAAAGTTTATTCTAACAAAACCAATAGATAAACATCAATAATGACAACAAAATGCGTTGATGATCAATATGACAATAAAATTATAGAAAAATAAAAACTAGTTGGAATATTGTGCGAAGTGGGTCCAAAATCATTTTTTTATTACACTGAAAGGATTCCATGCCCTCAAATTGGCAGTAAAGGGTTGATGAACCATGGAGTGTTGTTGGTGGAATATGAAGAGAGATGCTTCACATCATTAATCCTAGAAAACAATCCTCATTAAACCATAAAGAATTGATGGAGTAAATAGTAGGAGAACAATGTTATTACAAACTTTATAATGCAGATGATGAACATGAAACAAATACTATGGTATTTCTTTTGGAAACATTAGGATGAACTAGATAAGTATGTGAAAATATATGTTGTATATATTGTTGTTCTAGGGTTTCTATAATATATACACATTCATTTTATTTGTGGGAGATTTTATAATATATATGATTTCATATTGGTGCTTAGAACTTTGTTTCTGATAGTTTCTCTATTTTGAGTAACTTAGTCGAGTTTTGATCTAATAATACAAATAATGGTTTAAATATAATGTACAAATATATCATGTGCACAATATTATGAATGATCGATCTATATTCTCACCTCTGTTTAATGTAATTCTCTTGTTTTGTGTCAGATGAACAAAGGCGTTCATCACCATTTTCTCCTTTCCTGTTCAAAATAAATAAATATTTTATATTATTTAATAACATCATTGGTTAAATATTAAGATTAATAGTGTTTTCTAATTATTAAAAAATAAATAAAAAATTAATTAATATATTTATTATCATTTAACATTTAGAAATAGACATGGATCATTATTATTTTTTATAAAAAATAAATAAATGGAGGCAAAAATATGATGTAATAAATAAATTAAATAATATGATATAAAAAATAAATTAAACTAAAAATATTCTTTCATAATTTTATTAAATGGAAATACTATAATATAAAATAATAGAAATAAATTATTTATTTAGAAAATAAATTTATTTTATATATTTAAAAAAATAAACAAGATGTCTAATTTTATTTATAAAAATGAAAATAAATAATATAATTGTTAAAAAAAAATCTATTATTCATTATTTTTAGTGAATGAAGTTTTTTTTATAGATTTACTTACGATATATATAGATATATGTATTGTATTAAAATCTAGGATCCATTTATTTATATTATAGTACCATTTTGATTATTAAAAAAATTGAAACCTAAAATAATATCTTGATTTTAGTTAAATGGAGAAGATGACCTTCTAATTTGCATTATTAAAAATTAATTTATTATAATTAATGGTTTCATATAACGTATATACCTTGAAAAACATAATTAAAATATTTTGAATTATAAACTTAAAAAAATATTTATTTTCTATTTTAAAATAATAAAAATAAAAATCTAAATTACTTTGTTACTTCTAATTGAATTAAAAAAAATGGCACTCCCTCTTAAACTGCCACAAACTAACCAAATATCCCTTCATTACATATGAAATAATAATAATAATAATAATAATAATAATAATAATAATAATAATAATAATAAACTCCAAACGAATACATCACTTTTTCCCATAGTGAATACAAGGTATAAAGAATGTTAATCATCAATATTTTAGAAAAGGTAAAAAGATATATCGGTATTGATTCCAACAAATGAAAATCATGTTATGCATCATACATCTTCCTAGCATCATACACTTGGACTCTTAAAATTGGAGCATCTTTAATTTATTCGATGCTAGACATCGTAAACTGTAGAGATTGTCGAGGAAAAATAGAGAAGGTGCAATTTCTCATAGAAGGGATTAAAAATAGGGATGGGGACAATTTTGTTTGAGTTGCAAGATTGTGAGTCCAATTCCATAGCCAACGATTTCTATAATCATGGAATCCACTAGGTTCCCTCTAGTGTTTATTATAGATTACAATAATTGCCTTCTCGCCATGCATTGACACATCTGCTCATTTTATCGAAATTGCATTTTTCAAAATATGTGGTTCATGTTGGATGGAACCCTTCTTTAATTGCTGATATGATGTTTCATCTTAAACCCTTATACTAGCACATTCATAAAATATTATAACTTTTACATTCAACTTATTAATATTTAAATAGGACAATAAACCACATCATCTATGACAAATATGGAAACATAAAGAAGAGACTACTATAGGTATTAATCATGAAAAATTATAAACTTTAAGACATTACAAAACTTTCTAAAATTAATTTTTAAACCAGAATTAAAAAACTAAAGACCGTAAATACGCAAAAAAAAAAAAAAAAAAATCAAAATGTTTAAATTCCTTTCATTTATTAAACTTTGCCTTTTACTTAAACTGATGATAAAAGTGAAAATTAAATACATAATAATTTATTAAAATGCAGACATTAACATCACATTAATTATACAACATTATCCATAAAATATAAATATATAATAATAAAATTTATATATAAATATATTTTATTTTAAAACTTTAACGATTAAAAATAATAATTCCATAATATAGAGAATACTCTCCAATTAAGAGTGAAGGTATGTTCACAATATATAAAGACAAAACAATAAAGCAACCCATTAAAATAATCAAAGCCAAAACCATTGGATATTACTAAAAGCTACCAATTTAAAGAATAAACACTATATTACCTGCCTTTCTGGAGGATTAATAAATATTGGTGGCATATGAATTGAGTAGTGCTTGTTTAGCTAGCTATAATATATATCACATGGTTTTAATTATGTTCACAGTGAACGAATTAACTAATAAACGAGTATAGATCATAAATAATCTTACTTTGTCCATCAACTAATAAACAAATCTATATTACAGGTAATTTGTGAAGCTCGGCATATATTTATTACAATGTATTGCATATATAGCAGGTCTAGTGTCAGAGCTTTTTTTTTTAAGATGCCATGTTGTCAGAAAATACATATTTTGATGCGTGAGGATGTTAGAAAATCAATATTAAGTTGGAGATAATTTCTCCCACCTCCCTTCTGCTGTCATGCAAGCAAGTAGTTGAACAAGCAGTTAGTAAACTGGGAGTTAAGCAATCAGTGAGATATGAGTTAGTTAATTTAAAATTAGATATTAGTTATTTTTGCATGTAAAGACTAAATTTAGTCTTGAGTTTGTCTTGAGTTTATTTTCTAATTATTGTATGGGTTCATATCTATTTAAAGACGCTAAGGGCGCACATTGTAATTAAGGAAATTAGAAGATTAATAAAATCTCTTTTCTTCAAGAAAATTGCAGTAGCAATTGTTCAGTTCTTGTTTAGTGATTAGAGTTCTTTTTTTTTGCTCTCTAATTAGCCTACAAAATTGGTATCAGAGCAGGGATAAGATCGTGGGAGAAAAAACAAGCAAGGAGCTCTCAGAAGTGGCGCGCTCAGTAGAGAAGAGCTAGCGGAGTTATAAAAAAAAAAAAGAGACAAACAACAAATCGCGCAACTGTCCAGATAAGAAGCGTCGGTTCATTGCAACCAACAAGGCGCAATCAAAAAAAAAAAATGTGCGCAGTCAGCCCAATCTAAGCAGTCAAGGCAGAGCCGTAGGTTAGACTGAGCGCACGGAAGCTGTGGAAGGTTGCAGAAAGAATCGAGGCCATCCGAATTTATATGCTGAAGCATACAATCCAGCCAGTAGGGTCGAGCTTGCCAGCCACCAAAGAATTTTTTTATTAAGATCGCGCAGTCAGCTGACAAGGGCTACATCGCGCAAGCTGTCAGCAGTTGTCAAATTTTTTTTAAAAAAAAGAACGTAGCTGTTAGACGTGATCGGACAGCCAATAGTCTGCAGCAGTCAATGCCCAACAGAGCGGACAGCCAACAGTCTGCAGCAGTCACCGAGTTTGATAAGCGCAGTCAAAGCGCCAGCAGCTGAGTCAGCTTGAGAGGAGCGACGCACAGTTGGCAAATTTTTTTAAAAAAAAAGTCAAAACAACAGTTTTGGAGCGAACCCAGGTCAAAGTTTGAACGCTTCAAATTGAAGCGCCTTGATTTTTTGAAAGAGCACTCAACAGAAGTTTAAGAAGAGCTAGCAGGTTAAGGACGCTTAGTCATCATCTGAAGAAGCGTGCAGGAAGTCGTGAAGGTAGAATGTGTAAGAAATGGCAGCATATAACAGTATTTCACAGCCTCAAATTCTCATTTTCGATGGTAAGAATTATGATTTTTGGGCAATTAAGATGAGAACGTTATTTTGCTCACAAGATATATGGGAGTTGGTAGAAAGTGGTTTTGTAGAACCGTAGGACGAGGCAACCCATTTGGCATTAAATCAAGCATAAAAGGACCACCTTAAAGAGAACAGAAAGAAAGATGCAAAAGCCTTATTTATAATCCAACAGGGATTGGATGAATTGATATTTTCCAGAGTTGCATCAGCAACGAGATCCAGAGAGTCATGGAAAATCCTGGAGACTACCTATAGAGGTAATACGAAGGTAAAAATTGCTAAATTGCAATCTCTAAGGAGAACTTTTGAAAATTTTTAAATGAATGAATCATAATCAATAGATCAATTTATGGGTCAAGTTTTGAATATAGTGAACCAAATTAGATCTAATGGAGAAACTATCACGGATCAGAAGATCATAGAAAAAGTACTCAGATGTTTACCTAGTAAATTCGATGCTATAGTTGTAGCTATTGAAGAAACTAAGGATTTGGAACAATTATCTGTAGATGAATTACTGGGTTCTTTGTTAACACATGAATCTAGAATGAATAGAAATAACTCTTCTCTTGAGAATGCATTCAAGTCACAGGTAACAGTTGGCAGAGGAAGAGGAAGAGCCAGGTCAAGCTTCAGAGGAAGAGGCAGAGGCAGATATGGAAAGAACAATTCAGAGGAAGGTGAGAACAATAATCAAAACTACAGTAGTAGAGGAAACTACAACAACAGAGGACATGGTCACAACCACTCATAGCAAGGTTCTCAAAGGTTTGATAAATCTAATGTTCAATGCTATTATTGCAAGAAATATGGTCATTATGCTAGTGACTGCAGAAATAAACTAGGATATGTGTACAAGTAGAATGCTAATTACACAGGCGAATCTAGTTCTAGAAGCATGTTTCTTACTTGTAATGTTACTCAAGAAAAAGCTAAAGATATTTGGTTTTTAGACAGTGGATGTAGTAATCATATTACAGGAAATAAAGAATTTTTTGTTAGTCTTGATGGTTCTGTAAGATCAGAAGTGAAACTAGGAAATGATATCACAGTAGATGTCATGGGTAAAGGTGTCATAAATGTTTTGGCCAAGAATGGTGAAAGAAGATTTATCCTGATGTTTATTTTGTACCTAGACTAAAACATAATCTTCTGAGTGTTGGTCAGTTAGTGTAGAAAGGTTACAGAGTATCTTTTATGGATAATGTCTGCACAATATTGGACAAGGTTCCAAGTGACAAGTTGATAGGAAAAGTGGAGATGACCAAGAATCGCATGTTCCATCTTCACATTCAGTGCATCCAAGGAGAAGAGGAAGCACACTTCAAATCCATATAGCTAGATCAATCATGGCTATGGCACTTAAGGTATGGACATTTACATTTTGGAGCTTTAAATTTGTTACAGAAGAAAAATATGGTGAAGGGTTTACCACCAATAGAATAGCCAGGAAGTTCATGTGATAGTTGTATTTTGGAAAAATAGCATAGAGAGAGCTTTCCAGTAGGAGGCTCATATAGAGCTAAGGTAATATTGGAGTTAGTCCATAGTGATTTATGTGGATGAATGCAAACTCCATCATTTGGAGGTAGTACTTATTTTGTAACATTTACTGATGACTTTAGCAGAAAGACTTGGATCTACTTTCTCAAAAACAAATCTGAAGCATTTGGAAAGTTTAAAGAAATCAAGGCAATGGTTGAAAAGCAGAGTGGCCGTTATATCAAGGTACTCAGATCTGATAGAGGTGGTGAATATATGTCTAATCAATTTCAAGATTTTTGCAGATATTATGGAATCAAAAGACAATTGACTACAAGGTACACACCACAGCAGAATGGCACAGCAGAAAGAAAGAATAGAGCAATCATGGAAATGGCAAGAAGCATGTTGAAAGCTAAACACTTGTCAAATGAATATTGGGCAGAAGCAGTAGCCTGTGCAGTGTATATTCTGAACAGAATCCCAACAAAGAGTGTCAGAGATCGAATTCCACAAGAAGCATGGAGTGGTAAGAAATATAGTGTATATCATTTCAGAATTTTTGGTTGTGTAGCATATTCTCTTATACCATCTAAATTGAGAAAGAAACTTGATAATAGAGGTGAGAAATGCATTTTTATTGGCTATTCTGAAGAATCAAAGGCATATAAGTTATATAACCCAATTTCAAAGCAAGTGATTATTAGCAGGGATGTTGAATTTAAGGAAGCAGAAGCAAGGGATGGTAGCACCATCATTGTTGGGGCACCAATTCCACATGATGAAGAAGTTTTTGAAGAAGAACAAAATTTGCAAGGTGGACAATCCTCTCCACAAGCAGGCACAAGCACTCCAGTAAGAACCCCCAGGAGGTTTGAACAAGGTGAATCTAGTCATGCAGGTCACCCTACTCCAAATTCACAAGTAAGTGATGAATCAGATCCAACTCTTGCTACTTTAAGAGCAAGATTTAAAGGTAAGAAGATGAGAAGTTTAAATGAGATTTACAATCAAGAAGAAAAAAATTAGATTTGGTTTCAAATTTTGCTCTTTTCACTCATGACCCTATGTATTATGAAGAAGCAGTTAATGAGGAACATTGGCTAAAAGCAATGGATGAAGAGATGAATGCTATTGAAAGAAATCAGACATGGGATCTAACTACTCTACCTGAAGGTAAGGATTGTATTGGAGTCAAATGGGTATATAAGACTAAATTTGATGCAGATGGAAATGTTGAAAAGCAAAAGGCAAGGTTAGTTGCAAAAGGTTTTGCACAACAACATGGAGTTGACTATAATGAAACATTTGCAACACTTGCTAGATTGGATACTATAAGAATGGTATTATCCATAGCTACTCAAAATAATTGGTATGTATATCAAATGGATGTAAAATCAGCTTTTTTGAATGGATTTCTAGATGAAGAAGTATATGTGAAACAACCCACAGGTTATGAAGTTCAAGGACATGAAGAAAAAGTTTACAGATTGAAGAAAGCTCTTTATGGTCTTAAGCAAGCACCAAGAGCATGGTATAGCAGGATAGATTCTTATATGATAAGCAAAGGATTCAGCAGAACCGATAGTGAGCCTACTTTGTACACAAAAATCAGCAAAGAAGGTCAAATTTTAATTGTGTGTTTATATGTTGATGATTTGATTTTTACTGGAAATTTGTCTGTAGACACTTTTAAATCAGCAATGAAGAATGAATTTGAAATGACAGATTTGAGATTAATGAAGTATTTTTTGGGAATAGAAGTTGAACAATCAGAGAAAGGAATTTTTATCTGTCAAACAAAATATGCAAAGGATGTGTTAAAGAGATTTAGGATGCTGAATTGTAAACCAGTGCCTACACCAGTTGCTATAGGGACTAAACTTAGCAAAGAAGACAAAGGATCCAATGTTGATTCTACAATATTCAAAAGGCTAGTTGGTAGTTTGATGTATCTTACAGCTACTAGACCAGATATCAGTTATGGGGTTAGCTTAATCTCAAGATTCATGGAGTCATCAAAAGACTCACATTGGCAAGTTGGAAAAAGGATATTGAGATATGTGGAAGGAACTACAGATAATGGAATTTTATATTCCACAACTAACGATTTTAGTTTGATTGGTTTTACAGATAGTGATTTTGCAGGTAGCGTTGATGATAGGAAGAGTACTTCTGGACATGCCTTTATATTAGGCACATGTGTGGTCACACGGGCATCCAAAAAGAAGCCTATAGTGACACTTTCATCAGCTGAAGCAGAGTATGTTGCAGCCACATCAGCAGCATGTCAAGCAACATGGATGAGAAAAATATTGAAAGATTTATTACAGGCACAGAAGGAGTCAAAACCAATCTTCTGTGATAACAAATCAACAATCGCTTTATCAAAAAATCATGTGTTTCACAAGAGGAGCAAGCACATAGATACAAGATTTCACTTTATCAGAGAGTTAGTGAACAATGGAGAAATCCATCTGGATTTTTGCAGATCTGAAGATCAACTAGCAGATATATTTACAAAGGCATTACCAAAAGAGACCTTTGATTATTTGAGACAAAATTTAGGCATTGTAAATGCTAAAATTGTAAGTGGTAGAAATTAAGGGGGAGTGTTAGAAAATCAATATTAAGTTGGAGATAATTTCTCCCACCTCCCTTCTGCTGTCATGCAAGCAAGTAGTTGAACAAACAGTTAGTAAACTGGGAGTTAAGCAATCAGTGAGATATGAGTTAGTTAATTTAAAATTAGTTATTAGTTGTTTTTGCATGTAAAGACTAAATTTAGTCTTGAGTTTATTTTCTAATTATTGTATGGGTTCATATCTATTTAAAGACGCTAAGGGTGCACATTGCAATTAAGGAAATTAGAAGATTAATAAAATCTCTTTTCTTCAAGGAAATTGCAGTAGCAATTGTTCAATTCTTGTTTAGTGATTAGAGTTCTTGTTTTTTGCTCTCTAATTAGCCTACGGAGGACAGATTGGGCTCTCCTTGTTCCACAGCAACCCTTCCTAGCTTTTCCAAAACCTGCCACAAAACATTCATATGCTGGTGGAGATTTTGTGCTTTCATGGTTCATGGTAAGTAGTGATCAGTGAAACTCGGCATATATTTATTTCAATGGATTGCACATATAGCAGGTCTAGTGTCAGAGCTTTTTTTTAAGATGCCATGTTGTCCGAAAATACATGTTTTGATGCGTGAGGACAGATTGGGCTCTCCTTTTTCCACAGCAACCCTTCCTAGCTTCCGCAAAACCTGCGACAAAACATTCATATGCTGGTAGAGATTTTGTGCTTTCATGGTTCATGGTAAGTATAACAGAGACTTTTGAATAAACTGTGTGAAGAAACGTCTGATCGATGTTTAGAACACATCTCGATCCATCATTAAGAATAACACATCTTATTGTTCTTATGCTGTTACTAGAAAGATTTTGTCGTGTTTAAAAGAAAAGGTGAAATTCACATTATAGTGCCGAAGTGACTAGCAAGTAGAAATGTTACCGTATTTGCTGGGATATAAACGACGTCATACAGCTTATCGTATATATCTAAATATCCAAATCGAAGATCGGGAACACTCATATTTGCATTCTCTGCTTAAAACATGATTTTAGTATTGAAAGAACTCTCAATGTCACTCAAATCATCAGTGCAAACGTTATACACTATGTTGTGCAGAGTAATTTGTGAAGGCAAACAGCCCGATGATACCAAGTCTATTACCACCCTCATGTTGCACAGCCTGTTCGAAAATCACTTCAATTATATTGCTAAGGATTTGAAAAAATATATTTAGAAACATTAAATTCGCTACGAGAACATTTTACCTTTATAAATCCACTGAGAGACTGGATAAGAAGATCTTGGAACCGTGCAACGATATAATTTTTCATGGTTAGAGTATCTATATAATTATTTTTGACAGAGCCATCAGTTCCCATGCTTATAGCAAATAATGCTTGCGATATGGCGTTGTAGGCGTTTTGCTGGGGAATCATATAAACCAGCTGCTCTTTGTAATACCTGTAATTTTCCACTTTTTCCTCCAGTGGTATCGAATTCTGCAGACGGAACCAGAAGGAGAAAGATTACATAGAAAATCACAGGTCGTCATGATATAGACGTGACATTTCGTGGAAGAGCATAGGTCTTATTAAACTTAGTATTTATATAGTTAACATTGGCGTCACCAAATTGTTTGTGGGCTTGTTAACACAACTAACAGTTTGAATTTAGTGATTTCTACTAAATTAGAAGGAAGTTGCGACAAATTTCCATAATAAAATGATTTTATAGTGAGCAATGTTTTTATCCAGAATTTCTAACAAAGCAACGTATTGATGTTGTAAGAAATTTTGATCTATAGTAGTTTACATATAACAAACAAACGGTAAAGTATTGATAACACATAATATCAAAACAAGCGGTACAGGAGACAATTACAAAATTATCAGTAAACGGCTAAAATGTCAAAACCTGCTAGCAATGAACTTTTATTTTGGTGATGATTAATAAATACATTGAAAGAAAAGTATGTGGGTGGTCACCGGAATTGAAATTTAATTCATGCCAAAATGATGTGCATAGGAAACATAAGTTACGTTGGTGATTCATGAATACCTAACCATTTTTTTATGTACATTTTACTTGTAATTGGTTTTTTCATTAGTTCAAAGAGACATAAAATATCATATTCAGATGTGATAACGTAAATGCAAATAATTTAAGGCACAATTGTTTATGATAACCTTGTTTCTCTCTAAGTTAAAAAAAAAGTGTGAATTTAGTAATATAAGTCATGATATGAGGCTTGCGCATTTAAAAAATTATTTATGTCAATTTTACTTGTGATCGCCTCCATTATATGTTAAAATGACACAACAATATCATATTCACTTATGGACGTCGAAATATAAAAACTTTCTAGCATACAAATGCACAGTCACACTAATTCACTTTGAATTCAAGCTAAAGTGGTATGATTGAGGTAACATAGGTCACATTGATGACCCACACACACTAGACCAATACTTTATTTAGATTTCACATAAGATTAAGTCCATCTATGCCATAAGACACACAACAACACCATATTGATTTATGACTAAGATAAAAAGAGATTAGTTAGGGCACATATATAGTTGATCACCTAATTCACCTTGAAATCATGAAAAAATTGGTATGATTGGAGAAATTTGGGTTGCATTGGTGACCTATTCATATCCAACCACACTTTTGTCATTTTTACTTGAAATTATTAATATTATAGGCCAAAATGAATATAACAAAACTATATCCATTTTTTACTAGAAAAATTAATCAATCGGCACATTCATGCAATCTCTAAAGTCATATAGGCACATTCATCCATTTGTAATTTAGAGAGTATATCAATAATGCTATATGTATAACTTGTAGACATATCATGTTGATTTCCATTAATGGCATTGATGTTATGGTTTATGTATTGTTCTTGGAGTTTGACTATCCTACCTTGACCCCCCTCCTATAAATCTAGTTTTCAATCTAAATCTACCAAGCCATTCCCTTCTTTATATAGAGGCATGGAAAAGCATAGGTATAGTTTGTGCACTCCACATTATGAAATGGTCTATGCATGACTTCCTTGTTCTTTGTAGTAATCATTGGTGTTCTTCTCAATAAGCATTGGTGTTATTCCAAAATAGAATATAGTGATTGATATTAATTATTAAATTTACTTAATATAATAAAATATAACCTAGAAAATCCCTTATTCCCCAAGATGGGTATGGATGTTCATAAATCATTTGTTGATCACATAGTCACCCCTCTCTATCAAATTTCATAGCTTAATTTATGGAATGAATTGAATGTGTTTTTGTCAATAAATTAATAAATATATTATGTATTTCATATATAAACATATAAGAATTTTTTTCATCACTCATTAGATTGTTTGGCCCCTAGTTTCCCTTATATATAGATACATCAATATACAATAATCGTCAGTAAAGATGTCCAGTTCATATAAGAAGAGGGATGGGATGGAAACATAGATAGGATATAATATTTACATAAAAATATTTATTTAGACATTTTAGAGTCCTCTGGTACTAATGAATTCATGTGGTAACTCTGGTCCCTAAGATATCTCTCTAGTGACACATTCAGTAAGTAAAAATGATTCAACACAAGGAATATACAAAACAACACCTTAATCAATAGTAACATAAAGTATGTAAACAAATCGCATAGATAATACCTCATGATCCTTAGTCCCATCTTCAAGGCATAGGTAAATTCCACATGATCTAAGGTATCATGGTATTCACACCTTTAGAAAGACTATAAGTTTGAAGGAAGTATCGGAAATTGTAGAAATGCAGAACAAGACAAAATATTTATGGTTTTGAGTTATTTGGTAAAGTAGATGTAGTATATTTTGAATAATAAATAGGAATTGAAAATTGGGAAAAATCTATGGATGCACAGATTGAAGCAAAAGAGTAGAATCAGACATAGGATTTGGTGAATCTTCTAGAAAGAAAAGATGTAATTGGTGTAAAGTGGGTCTACAAAACAAAACTAAAAGAAGATGGAAATATTTAAAAATATAAGGAAATATTGGTTGTAAAATTTTATTCAAAACAACATCATATTGATTTCAATTAAGCATTTCCGCCTATAGAAAATATAGATCTAGTTAGAACAATTTTTTAAATTGCAACTAATAATAAGGGAAAAGTTTACTAGATGGATCTATTAAGTCTGAACTTTTGAATGCAAATATTTTAGAAGAAGAATATGTAAAACAAATTCTAGTGTATGAAATTAAATTTTATAAAGAAGGTTTTTGCAGATAGAATAAATCCTTTTTTGGTCTAAAGTAGGTACTAATAGCATGGTACAGTGAGTTTGATTCATATCTATTAAGTGATAGTTTTAACAAGACCAAAATCAAGAGAACTCTTTATATCAAGATATTTAATAAAGGTGGAATTCTTGTAGTATGTTTTTATTTAGATAAGTTTATTTTTATGGGGAACCTATCAAATTATTAGTTTAAGACACTAATGAAATAATAATTTGTGATAACAAATTTGGGGATGGTGATATTTTTCTAGGCATTGAAGTAAATCAAATGGATGATGTGATTTTTATGCTTCAAACAAAGTATGAAAGTGATGTATTGAAATGATTTAAAATTTAAAACAATACTCAAGTTTCACAACCATTTATAATGGAACAAATGTTAAGTAAGGTTGATTACAGTAGCAATGGAGATTTAAAGCTCTACAGAATCCTAGTCGGTAGTTTGGTGTATTTGACAAAAACTATAATTGACATAATGTATGCATAAGCATGATTTCAAGAGATGTGGAAACTCTATAGGAAATACATTAGCAAGTAGGAAAGATAACTATAAAGTATATAAGTAGAACAAGTATTATGGAATTCTATAATTTTATCAAGTTTTGGAAAAATAGAGAAATTGATTACCTAATATGACAAATTCTTATTGCAAAATTGGATAGCAATAAATGCTACAATCTAATTTAAAAATTGTTAATTTTTAAAATATATTAAATATGTAAATTTAAAAAGATAAATATAAACTTAGCTAAAAAATGAGATGTATACTTTTTCTAGATCTGAGATTAATTCATAAATTATGTTTATTGAGTGAAAACTATGATCGAGGTTCTGATTTACTTGAGGGATCACTCTGTAATTACTTTACCACTTTTAAAGCTCTAGTTCAATACTCATTAAGACAAACACACTCATAGATCAAAAAGGGTTCAATGGTTAAAGTTGTACCAAACCTCAACATCCCATCTAATTAATGATGCCTACATACCAATACTACAAAAAGGGATCAAACTCAATGTTTTTATCACATGCTATGATGGTGTGTGTGAAAGTAGTGTAAAATTCTAGAAACTATGCTAGTGCAATATGAGTGTGATTAATTACATTAACTATGGTTTGTGTCCTTAGAGGTGCATTCAAAATTTAACTCAGTTCTATTATGGTTGTATGTAATCAAAATCGATATTAATATGTAATTTTTTCTCAATGTGTAATTATAATTTTAGTGTTTTTCAATATGTAAGCATCTTGTGATCAAAATGGTTTGAAATGTGCATTTATAGTAGTAATTTTTGAATTCCTTACGATGTGTCTTCCTAAACTTGTATGAATCCAAGTTTAAGTGAAATTTTGGGCACTAAAACAATGTATGAATCCAAATATATTTGTTCTAGTGCAAAAATTATTGCAACCATATGGTGTAAAACTAGTGAAGAAAGGTGAATCAACTGTGCTACAGATGTAATAAGGCTCATTTATAGTGCAAAAATGATGTAAAAAATTAGTGTAACCTAGGTTTTTTGTATAAAACATGCAAAATGACAAGCATTTCCATTTCATCTATGGAATTTGGGTGAAATTGAGCAAGGAGGAAGCCATATGCCATGCACATGCCTAGAATCTGATATCTAATATATATGGATTTTGAGATTGAGTAATAATAACTAAATGTATAAAGAACAACTTCTATATTAACCTTAAACACATGCCACACATGTTTCCCTTTAACTAATAAAATATGAATATTTTATGCAAAATGAAACTATGAAATTTTTGGAAACTATTCTAAATTGCCTAACACTCTAATAGATTCTAGAGATGACTTTTTTTCAGACATCTGGGACAATAACACCCTATCTAGACAGTAGTGAGGGGTGATCCTATCTAAACTACTTCTCTAAGTGTTTCTAGGTGTGTCTTATGATTCACTAAATTAAGATTCGAAATATATGTATGTATCTATCTATGCATTTTGGGCTTAGTCACTATGACAATACACTATTTATTTCCCCTCTTTTAAGGTGAGTTTTTGAGTTTTCACAATAACTTAAGTTAAAATAAAAAGTTATGTTATATAATTTCAGTAAAATATATAAATACAAATAATTACAATATGATGGAGAATCATGACATCATCATATAAATAAACTAAAGTTAATAGCAATGTGAAATGCATGTATAAATAAGCATACATATTGTGAATGTTAACATATAGGTTAACAACTATGTATGCATATAAGTGATCTATACTAAGTGTAAAAGGATTAATATAACTACTTAGGGAAGGACATATTATACCCATAGTCATGTAAAAATTAAAATAATGCTTTATGTTCATCAGAGAATTAAAAATACAAGAAAAAACATGCAAGTGTCATGGCAATGATGCACACAATAAAATAGTACATAGGTAAGTGAATAGAGTTTGGGGATAATTCTGTGGACATTTTTTATGAAATTTTAAAAAATATGTACATGTTATTATAATAACGTTTTCATGTTATGTTTTGTAAAATTTGTAAAAAACCGTAGATTATATACACATTTTAATAATATAAAAATGTGTGCACTTTAGAATTCATAAATGTTTCAAACATGTGAAAATGTGTGCATGCTATGATGTGTATGTGTTCCTAAAAGAAAAAATTATTAAAGGATTAGAATGAAGAGAGGTGAATAATTATAACGTGGGGGCAAAATTGTTTACTAAAATTAATATTAATTATAATTTTAAATTTAAATCATTACATTTATACTCTATATATTTTGTATTTGTTTAAGTAAAAAAATATGAAAATAGGGTCACTCAACATATTGTATAGTTGGTGTCACAACTAAATGATTTGTGATTTGGGAGATAGTTTTCAAAATCTAATTTGATCCATATTTAGTGATTTTTAATATTTTAATATTGAACCTATGGATTTCAAGGCATAACTTTTGCAATTGATGTCCACAATTTGTTCATAATATACATTAAGATAAGAGATAATATTACATGGATTTAAAATAGAGTTAGCAAAAAAAATGTAATGAGAGCCATAACAATGTTATAAATAACATAGGAACTAGATGAAGTCAATAAATCATTGATTACTTAATTAGGAAGCAATTAGCCACTTAGTATTCAGATAGAGGCTAGTAAGTGTATGAAAACTCACACACACCTATATGGGCTTCCTAGTAAAGGTGTTAATAAATTATAAACTCATCCAAGCACCTGTACAAACCATAACATAGTATCTTCCTTATTGGGTAATCTTGAAAGAGCTTATAAACAAATGTGAAAATATAATCCAATTCAACAAAACAATCATCATACTAAGCTTTCTTAATCAAGATCAAATTAAACAGTGTAGTTTCACCATTATTTGGAGATATGATTCATATATGGAACATGTAAACATTTATTTTTTAAAATTACATTATGATCAAATAAGGTTTTTAAATACATATCAATTTATGATCAATGAGTTTGGAGCTTATGATACAGTTCACTAACTTGAGAAATAGGTTATATTTTTAGAAAGACCATGAATTGTTTGTTTTTATTAGATGTGCTCTATAATGAGAGTTAGAATACATTTAGGTGTCACATATTATCTCCATAATCCATGTGATCATACATATACACCTCAATAACAATTACAAATTTGTTAGCATTATTTATTTCATTGATATGGGAAGTTGAATGCTACCTTGTTCTATCTACATGGTTTCCCATTGATTTATCAATTCTTCTTAATCTAATACATTCATAGGAGAGTAGGGACACTTGGAATGAATATTAGGTTTATGAGGTATCCTAAAGGATATGTTGTTGAAGTAAAATCCATCTAACGATGATCTTCATCTTTTGTTATCAATATGGTCTTTTAGTGACAATGATGATATTCAAAACTATGGTATATTTTATCATGAAGATGTATTCATATATAATTGTTTTGACATGTGACTCTATTAAATGTATATATTATTTTATAAAAACATGAAATAAAAATTATGGTTTGTATATTTTCTTGAAATTAAAACTTTTGGTAAGAGTAATACTAATTTATTTTACATAAAACATACTTCAAGATGGTTGTATATGTATTTTCAATGAAAAAAGGATGTGGACTGAATTTTAATATTTTATCCTCTTAATTTTAAGCTTTTTTTAGAATTTTAGAAATGAATATAAATATGAATTATGAACCTACCATTGATGGGGTACAATTTTACACCTCATAAATTAATTATTATTAAAATGTGTTTACATACTAGTAAATATATATCCTAATATTAAAACATGTAATTGAAATATCAGTGGGATAAACCCAAGATTAGGGGCTGATTTGAAGCTAACTATCATGAACAGATTATGTAATTTAAAATTTTATAATTGGCATTACTATGATCATGAAAATGACTTTCTCTAGATTTAGTTTTCATGTTTGATTTCAAATCAGTAAATTTGTTTAAGTAATTGTTTATTTTCATGAATGAATATATGGAATAACTAGTAAGAAACATTTTCGGTTGATAATTTCAAAAAATAAAAATAAAAATTGAGAAAGTTTATCTAATACCCAATGAAAATCTTCTTACTTTGTGGTATCAAAGATTATGTTTAACACTTAAATCTACTATGATCATTAACATTTTTATTTCAATTAAAAAATGGTTTGTGTTAGAACTCAGTGAGATAATAAATAAACTTGTCATAATTTGACTATTTAAAAACCCTATGTCTTTAAAAATAGATTTGGATATTGACTTTTCTTAGAAATATATGATTCCTGTGTGATATATATGTATTGGATAACAGTAGGTCAAGTAGACATGATGGACAAGTAGCAGATAAGTAATTTGATTAAAAAGTGACTAGGGATAGATCTTTCATTTCAAATTAACCCATAGGTGGACAATAGATTCTAAACATGATAAGGGGAACTTATCAAATCTAGTCTTATGATAATAAGAATGTATACTTAGGAATTTTGTATTCATCATTCTTGTATAGATAGGAAACATATTATTTTGAGTTCATGTTCATCATTATACTTTCTCTAAGTTGAATGGAGTAGTGGTAATTCTTACTTAAGCACATTGTCATTATTCCAGATTTTAGAGGCCACTATAAGTAGAAACATGATCATGGAATATGAGAATATGTTTTGGGACTCTACCTATAAATTTTTTCAATTTAATGATGACATCATATGTTATTGATGTGAATAAAAAGGGAAGACTTGCTAATTCGGTGTATTTTTAAAAAAAAATATATATGATGTAATAAAGGAAAATATAATTACTTCTTGTAAAGGAAGGTAAATAATTTTATTTTATTAAAATTTAAAGTGAATCCTTTAATCTTAAGACTTAATTTAAAACATGTTGGTTTTCCTTTGATACATAGTCAAATGGAAAGGGTGGACATAGATTTTAAAACATTTTTCTCCAAATGTATTGCTTGATCAATAATATAGATGGAAAACAATGAAAAACTCTTTTAAGGCATTTCCCCACTTTTATAATCAATATTATGTTAATTGAGTCATTGGGATGATGTATTTTTAAAGTGGGGAAAGATGTGATGTCCTAATTTTCATGTGTCAAATTTTGAATGCACTTGATAGTGATTAGTGTTATGTAACATGATCAATGATGATAATATGTATTTAATAATATGCATTCAAGGATTTTGAATTTTTATTTATTTATTATGTAATATCCTATCATTGTTATCTTTTTTTGTATATTAATCAATTCATTTTATGCAATTATGTTAAATTTTTTTGAATGCATAATCTAATTATTTTATTATTTTATATCATATGGATTTGATATCATGATATAAATAGTTAATTTAATTTCTATTTATTTGTGATGTTGGTGAAACACCCATATAATGAGGGACAATATCATCAGGAAGAATGAACTAGATGCATATTTTTTGTAGTGGAGAGAGAGAGAGAGAGAGAGAGAGAGAGAGAGAGAGAGAGAGAGAGAGAGAGAGAGAGAGAGAGAGAGAGAGAGAGGAGAGAGAGAGAGAGAGAGAGAGAGAGAGAGAGAGAGAGAGAGAGAGAGAGAGAGAGAGAGAGAGAGAGAGAATTGGTTTACATTAATTTTTTTAATTCTAGATATGAAAATTTTCTCTTAATCATTTTGGAATGAGTCGTAAACACGTGGAAAGGATGGTTAACTTGTATATTTTATATTTCTCTTATTTTCTAGTTTTGACTATTGTAGTTTATAAAATGAACTCTAAAAATTACTATAGGTCATGGAGATCGATAGGTCAATCATTGTTATCAATTAAAATTCTTGGAATTATTTGCATTCATAATTTAGAACTAAATGAAAATTTGTGTACACACATCTAGTTGACCAAATTTATCATCTTGTGTCATCGAATATCTATTTTTTTTAATTCATTCATTCAAGGTAATTAGGTTTGTGACTCAATAGAATTATAAGAATATTTAGATTGTGATCATGATTGATTAGGATCTTGGAATATAAATTATTATATTAATTTGAGAAATGGTCGTATATATTTATCATCATTTGATAGGAAAGATATTTTAGTTTTTCATTATAATTATAATCTATTACTACTATTATTGTTAGCTAATAATATTAATATATAAATTTTAATAATATTAAAAATAAAATATTTAAATTTTAAAACATAATATGAAAGGAATTATTTTTGGGACTTTTGTGGTGGCTCACTCACATGGGTATTTAATAGATGATAGTAACCCTCGCCCCCACCCCACTCCATCCCATCCCCTCACCACCATTGAGAAGAATTGAGGGATTACAAGCCTATCCACTAGTAAACTTGACTAATGTGGAAAACATTCATTATGCCTGTAGATTTTACTTGTTTAAAGGTGGACATTCCTCATTTTTTGTACCAATAATATCTTGATATTTATTAATATTTTCCCATACAGATGAATAATAAATGACCAGGAGACATACTTGGAAGAATTGAGACATAAAAGTGATAATTATATTTGGGTGGATAAAATAAGTCTAAAATAAATTTAGTTTTTGAGATGAATGAGCTTCAAGGAATGTATAATAGGTCAAGATGATAGAATAAAACTTAGTTAGCTTAGAAATGTTACCTTGATCTCTTGTACCCTTATCAGGAATGCAAAATATACAAAATTGATTACTACATGATTGGATTTTGATTAATTATTAGATAATTAATTATATTTTTCATATTTGATGGTTGTGTATTTGTAATTGATGGAAATTTACTATTAAGAAATGTAAATTAATTCTTTTTAACATTATGCATGTAATAATTTGAGTGTACATAGTATAAGAGATGCATTACATATATATTTAGTAGTTTGTTTTCAAATTACAATAAATGAAGAGGAAGTTACACATTTTAAAGACGTTCAATGTTACAGACCCTATGTTCCATGTATTCTACGTTGAAAAAGAATGAATGTTCTCTATGCATGAGAAATACTCTATGAAGGATGATTTGATTATATCTACATAATGGTAATTTATTGTTTCAATTTTATTAGGCCCTTTATGTAGTTTTAATTTTTTTATAATACATTTCATTATATATTATACTCCAACCTTATAGGAGACCATGTCTTTACCTACAATCATACCCAAACCTATGTAAATCAATGAGAATAACCATCGAGAGAGGGATATAATGGGTGAATAAGGTGCATAGGATTAATACATAACTTAATTATTCATCACAAACATTTGGAACTCTTTAGGGAACTTATACCACTTAAACAATCCTTTTTGGGTTTATCAAAGAGAGAGATAACCCTATATTACGATTTCCAAAGGAAATATAACTTTGAAAACATTTCCACTAGTGAAAAGACACCAACCTTATTGATTAGATAGGAAATAATGCTTACTAAGAGATTTTGAGAGATTTAGACCAGCATGGTTCATAAGTGCATGATAAATGATGATTATGTATGTGACAAGGTTAAGGAGACTTAATTATGTCTAGATAGTGTTTGGAAAATGTATCTATATGTGAAATTAAGTGAATAAAATTTATGGATATAAGGTATATGATAAATGGTAATATAAAATTACCTTATATTTTATAAGACCCATTGTACTTGTTTGTATAATTAGAAAGGCCAGAAAAATGCCTATTAGAAGGCAAAGATGAAAAGATATAAGTAGAGAGAAATGATAGAGTTGAACTTGAAGGTTGTGTAGATAGATTAAAAGATCAAAGAGGAAATGAATGGTTAGTAAAATTATCATAAATATAATAAAAACCCTAAAAAATTGTGTTGAGTTATTTTGCCTTTAATCCTTTATCAAGGTATGAGATAGTCAAAACAAGATGAGTGTGTGTTATTTGAATTTTCCTCTACATCACATATAATGTATTAAGCATGGATTATGTTATTGGGATGTGATTAAATTAATGACATCATAATTTTTATTTCTTTTATCTTTTTTTTGTGTATAGATTTTATAAGATAGTTCACATTAAATCATGGAGGATGACTAGTGATGTAACCAATATTAATAAATTTTTATTCAAAGAGGTAGTGATATTACATGGGTTTAATTAAAATTATAGTATCAGATGGGGATAATACATTTTGGATAGTTTTGGAGCTTGCTAAGGAATGTTTTGGGTACTAAATGAAGGTTTTAAATAATAGTATTTGAAATATATTGAGATATTTGATTAGTGAAAATCCTATGCAGTAGGATTTGGTGTTAGCACAATCTTACTTTGAATATATGGGATCATCCAAAGAGATAAATTTTTTAGTAAAAATAATGTGTTGTTTATAGATCATGTACGGGAGCAGTTAGAGATGGTGTTTGAATTTAGAAGCATAAATGACATGAATAGAATAAATGCTAAATTCAAAAAATATGCATAATTTATGCATAATGTACATAGGGAGTTAAAAATGAGATTATAAAAAGAGGTAATAAGCACAAATATCATAGTGATCAAAAGCGAAGACACAAAAATATTGAAGATCGGGGCATGTTGTTAACACACATGTATAATGAGAGGTTTCCAAAATGAGTGTATAACAAGATAAAATGGAATAAAATTAGAGGTTAGAAGTACAAAGATCATGTTGATCAAAAGAGAAGACACAAAGATATTGAATATCTAAACAATTTGTTAGCATACCTGTATAATCAGAGGTTTCCAAAAGGAGTGTTTAACAAGATAAAATGGAATAAAATCAGACCTTGTAAAATTATCAAAATGTTATTAGCCAATGCTTATTAGATTGAATTTTTATATTGATTAGTTATTTCACCTATATTCAATGTCATTGACTTATACCCATGTCTGGTAGGATAAATACTTGATGAACAATCAAGGATAAATTATATAACCACTAATTTTAAGGAACAATTTCTAGTTGAAGAAAAGGAATAGATAAAAGACAGTCTAGACATAAAAATTGGCAAGAAGATATGAGGTAGTGAGTACTATGAATACTTGTGGAAATAGATGAATTGAGTAGTTGAAAAATCAAATTTAGATGAATGTATTTGGAATTTATAAATGTAAAAATCGAAATAATAATTTCATGAGCATGAGATCATGTAAAATACATTTCCCCTAAGTTTTTCATGTAGGAACATCTAAGGATAAATGACAATCTTTCATCACCAAAATAAAATATAAATTTCAATTTTGGTTTTATATTATCATTTTGGCATTTCATCAAACAATTAACATAATTAAAGATTTATTTGGAAGTCTTTTCGACATCTTATCCATAAAAAATTATAAAATTTTTATGGGTTTGGTATCGATATGGTGTGGAAAGATTCATTTGGAGTAAAACAACACAATGAGAGTTTAAAACACAATTTTCTTTTTCAAATAGTAGCTAAAAAAGGAAACTATATTTTTAATAATGTTTACTATTCATATAACATAATTATTTTATTCTATTTTTATCCAAAGGCTACTAGAAAAACACATCAAAGGATAATTTTGATACAAGAATAAAAATATGAAAAATGTCTCAAAAATAATGAGAAAGGAGCAATTTTTTATAGTGTCTAGGATGGAACATTTTTGGCAATCCATTCCATAATATAACAATGTGATCTACCATGTAGTGTATGATGTAGGGGTGCATTCACCTGAAAGTACCCTATGAAACTTTAATTATTTTGGATATTATCTTTTGATTGTATGAGTCCTTCAAGAGGTGTGTTTTTGTTTCAAGGTTATGACTAACACTTTGTAAATATTCATTTTCTTATATTACGAATGTTTCTAGGTAGCACATTGAAAGATATATAGTAGGGTAGATAGCTTGGGATGTTACCACTTCATATTAAGACATATCAATTTGTATTTTACTCTAAATTAGCTTCATAGATAACCTCAATCTAGGAACCAGTCATGTGTTTTTATTCTTCTTATATAAACATTGATGGAATTTTATTAGAGGTGTTGAGTATTGTATAATGCATTATGAATAAATCTTGTTTGATCACCTAAAAATACTAGACATTCTATTTTTCATGTCATCAATCCTTGTGTTAGAACATTTCAATAGCATTTTTCATAAGTGGTATGAGATATTAATGAGTTATGTAATCATTTATGTACTATTATTAGATAAAATATATCTTCTTCAAGGTTAAACACATTTAATTCAATTAGGATTATGGATACACATTAAATGTTTGTATTGGATAACCTAAAAAACCTTAAATGGAATTGAATCATAAGTTTTAAACCATGGGATATTGTAAAATATAAGATAAATCATTTTGGACATATTTACACTCATATATAATTACCATTTTTTGGGATAATATACTTATATTTGAAATACTGAGGATTGGTTCAAATTATTATATTTTCATAGATTGATTGATACTTATTAAACATTAATATTGATTCCATATAATGAACCTTATTTTATTATTGAACCTTCTTGTTTCTTAGATCTGCATTCAATAATAATGTACACTGACTTGGTTGATACATGATTTTATCTTGTGAAATTATTTTCTAAGTTTAAGGGAAATAATAACATGACACATTCAAAATTAGGTGTTGAGATATTCAATAGGAATTAAAGAGTAACATGGATGTTAATCCTTTATAATTTTATATAAATATTAGAAGATATTCTTTTTTTCATAAGTAATCATATATCTTGTATATTGATTGTATATTGACAATACTAAACTCACTCATAGTATTCTAACACATTTATATGTCAAAATACATTTGGGAGTTAGACATATTATGATTAAAAATGGTTATGATATTCAATTACATCTTAGTTGAGTTATAATTTTCATTTAGGGTACATGTAGACCTTTTAAGTCTAAATTTCATTGGGATAAAATTAAG
>JARHVA010005094.1:522500-572500 GCA_037957365.1 Torreya grandis
AATATAGATAAAGTGTCTATTATAATAGTTATATGTAGTTATTTTTATTTAATAATATTAAACATATAATAACTAATTTTATGTTATATATATTTTATAAAAAAAAATTACATTAAACATTTAACAACTAATTTCATGCTACACAGAAGATTCCCCAATAAGGAGGGAGGGTATATTTCAAAATATATAAATCCAAAACTCCAATACAAACCATAGAAAAGTCACATCCAAAACTCTAATTGAAAAATTCAAAAAGCTACTCATTATAAAATTAAATCCTATAAAACCTCCTTGCGGTCAAGATTAATAAGGGTGCCATGCACCAAGTCCCTATGGGAGTTCATAGTTTTTGCCTTTATTCATTATTCAATTATAGAGTCATTATAACATTGTACATTTTTGAACAATTTTAAAATCTAGTTGTGTATTGCATATTTGAAAGCCCATAGAGGAAAAAACTAACCTATTTATAAAGTTAGCAAGAAGATTCAGGAAGAAATATAACCAAAACTAGCTAAATTATAAAAGGTACTCCTATATCCCCAAGCATCCAATCTCATGTTTCAAGAACCTAAGAAAAATAGAACTTTGCATTTCAGATCAAAAACCCAATACAAACAAATGTTTAAGAGAAATTATCCACATTTTACATTATTATTTGTCATCACTCCTAATGATAAGATCTAGAAAATATTCAAGATTATCTTTAGAAAAGCTTTATCATCTTATTTAAGCTTTTTTTGATAAACTAATTTTTTACTAGGAGATCTGAAACATCAATCCAAAAAAAAGGCATCACACAAATGTTTTCAAAATATTGAGGTTGCTTTAAGTTGTTTTTAAGTTTTTATTATTTTAGCTTAACTTTGTGATGTTCAAATTTATGACATATGATAGAAGCTATCCACCTATGATCATAAGGCCATTGATGATAATCAAAGGTCTTTTATTCTTAATAAGAGAATATTTAAATGTACATAGGGATGATTTCATGACCTCTCTTCCTGTACTATAGACTTGTACTCATATTGTATGGTGATTTGGACTTTGTTTAATATTTAATTGTCAGAACGAGTATATATTTTTTAAGTTAACTTGACTTTTTTGATTTTCAAAAGTCTATCAGGTCATCAGTGAGAAATCACAAAAATAATGTATGATTTAATGTAATATATATATATATATATATATATATACATATATATATATATATATATATATATATATATATATGTATATATATATATATATATATATATATATGTATATATATATATATGTATATATATATATATATATGTATATATATATATATATACATATACATATATATATATATATACATATATATATATATATATATATATATACACATATATATATATATATATATATATATATATATATATATATACATATATATATATATATATATATATATATATACATATACATATATATATATATATATATATATACATATATATATATATATATATATATATACATATATATATATATACATATATATATATATATACATATATATGTATATATATACATATATATGTATATATATACATATATATGTATATATATACATATATATGTATATATATACATATATATGTATATATATACATATATATATATATATACATATATACATATATATATATATATATATACATATATATATATATATACATATATATGTATATATATATACATATATATATATATATATATATATATATACATATACATATATATACATGTATATATATATATATATATATATATATATATATATATATATATATATATATATATATATATATATATATATATATATAATATTTATCCACTACACTAACCCTATGTTCGAAAGTCAGCCATGCAACCATATCGTGCATAGGATTAAAGGAAAATATTATCAGTTTGATAATATTGGAATTTACCAAAGATTGTTTTAATTAATGAAATAGATTTTCTTTTGTTTTGTTGATTTTATAATTTTAAAATAAATTATATTATTATGAATAATTTAAGATTATTAATTTTTTTATTTATACCTATTAAATCTTACATGTAATCATAACCTAATAATATTAAAATAAGAGTAATCTAGCCTAAATCTACCCTAACCTACCACCTCATCCAAGCCTACACTCTATGTACTAAATCCATGCATGCAAATTTGACAAAAATTGTTAACCTAAACCTTCCACCATGTCACATGGAGGGAAAAATAATAAACTCGTATTTCTAACTAACCTTCTTTCCATTTGGATTAATCTACTCCACTGTCATCCACTCAACTCATGCTTCAGCCATGAAAACTAAGGGATTTATACCACGTCAAATGCCACTTAAGAATTAGTTTAAGCCATTTAAATCATGTAGTAAGGAGTAAATTTGGAGGAAGACCATTATAAATGTAGGAGAGAGAAAAGGAGGAAGGGAGTGGCTAGTAGAATTATTAATGCATTTGCTTTAGAGCAGAGAGGAGAAGGTGTCGACAGTAGTAGAGGAAGAAGGTGGGTCAATGCCAACAAAGAGAGAGGGGTTAATGCTAAGAGAGAGAGAGAGAGAGAGAGAGAGAGAGAGAGAGAGAGAGAGAGAGAGAGAGAGAGAGAGAGAGAGAGAGAGAGAGAGAGAGAGAGAGAGAGAGAGAGAGAGAGAGAGAGATGCCAATAGGGAAGAGAAGAAAGGTCAGCATAGTAGGGAGAAGAAAGGAGAATCATTGCCTTAAAGCAGTTGTTTCAATCCAAATCGAAACCACCTTCCATTATAGTCAAGGATTTCAACGGAATAAGGTAAATATTTTAAGTTATTTAAAATTTTAAGATAAAAAAATTATTTTATTTAAATTATAAATAAATATTTTATTTTATTTGAATTAAAAGTAAATAAATTATTTTATTTAAATGGTAAGATAGATATATTATTTTATTTAGAATTGTAAAATAAATAATTTATTTTGTTTAAATTAGACGGTTAATAATTTGTATTATTTAAATTGTAAGATGAATATAATATTATATTCAAATCACAAGGAAAAATATAATGTAATTATTTCTAGAGGACCAAAATAGAATAATTTTTAGTATTACTAGAAATAAAATGATATTGCCACTTGATTTTAGGGAAAATAAATGATTTTTATAGAAACAAATAATGTAAAAAATAATCAGATATTCAAGAGACATATAACATATAGCATTAACATGATCTGTATACTTGGTTCAATGGAAAAAAAGTATAATATAGCATTAAATAAATGACTTTTGTTTTCTATATATTTAGATATAAATCTATGAAATACATTTGAATTAGTTTTATGCATAAACCTAGATTGTGAGAATATTTGTTTGGATACATGAAATTACCATAAAGTAATCTAAGTTATCATAAAACAATACTCTAAGTGGAACCTTAGTTTGATTTTGGTTGAAATTTGATGATAAATTTGATTATCATTAAGATTAGTATGAAAATAAATATCCTTCATTTTAGGGTTGAACCCTCAAATTTCATAACCCTCCTTTCAAATGTATAAAGTGTTTAATTAAATTCAAGTTCAAGAAAATCATTATGTATTAAATTTTATCTAAGTAGCCAACTTTGCATCCTCATATCTTTGATTGTGCTTCATCTCATGACTTCCAATTTAATGAATAATAATAAGAGACTAATGTGATGAAAATAATATGACCAACTCCCATAGACTCTTCCACACATGGTAATGGTTATGTCAACAAATTTTGTATTTAGATTATCTACCACTAGACACAATATGTCTAGATGATCAAAATGAAGAACCAGATGAATTCCACTCATGGACACACTTAAATTGCTTGCACATACTCAAATCACCATATTAATCTATGAACATTAATGAAATCCATAATTCCACTTTTGACATCAGTGATAATCATATGACCAAAAATAATCCCCCTTAGTCATTGATGGCAAACTAAATGCTATGATCTTCTAATACTCAAATCCTTCTCTTGCATTAGCTTCTAATGAATTTTAATAAACTTATTTATACCCAAATTTTTCACCATTAGGCAATGGGGCATTTGCCTATACTTATCTTGGATATGTGTTCTGCACTTTGAAACTTTTACAAGGAGCATTTATACATTTTATCCATGTCACTTTTGCCAAAACTGAACTTAGACACCTGTTATACTTCTTCTTTTATAGAGAGCATCTGCACTTGTTCTCCCCTTTTGACATCAATGGAAAAGGGAGTCCAAATTTCTCAAGTTTATCCAAATTTTTCTTCCCCTTTATCAGTTAAAGGAGTTTTTTCAACAATCTACAACCATCAACTCATTAGAAATTTTCAAAAGTATGCTTACCTAAGTTTCCTTTTCTCTCTTCTTCTTGGGATTAACAAAGCTTCTCTGATACTCCCCCTAGATTCATGCTCTATCAATAGCATCTAGTGATGGGATGTAGGAGACACCACTCTTAATTTATGTCTTAGATATTCAAATTATACTTTGGGAAGAGGTTTGGTTTATATGTCTGGAATTTGATCTTCAGTTGGCACATACTCCATTTGTGACCTCTTGATCTTCAACCTTTTCTCTTGAGAAGTGATACTTTATTGATAATTACTTGGTTTTAGAATACATCACAAGATTATTTGATATGTTAATAGCTCTTGAGTTATGTTATTTATAGTCTACCTTGATGTATTTTAATGTTTGCTTCGTCTATAAAACTTGAGTAAAACATGCTACTACTGCCACATACTCTACTTCTCTTGTGGAAAGAGTAACTGACTCTTGGTTTTTGCTAATCCATGAAAAAAGTTTGTTTCCAAGGAAAAATGCACCACCACTACCACTTCTTATATCATCCACACATCCTACCCAATCAACAACTATGTATTCTATCAAAGTGAAATATTCACTTGTAGGATACCATAGGCCTTATTAAATTGTGCTCTTGATGTATATAAGGATTCGTTTGATTTCATTGAGATGTGATTCTTTAAGGGCATCTTGAAATCTTGAAACTATAAACATTGCTTGCATGATCATAGGTTTTGATGTAGTTAGGTATAATGAACTACCTATCATTGAGATATACAAAATATGATTTGCATCAAATGACTCATCATATTTTCTCAACTTACATCTAGCTATCATGGGAGTACTAAATGATTTGCTATCTTTCATTCCAAACATATTGAGCATTTACTTAGAATATTTATTTTGAGATGTAAATATCCCTTCATTAGTTTGTGTTATTTTGTAGATCAAGGAAAAGTGAAAGTTCTTGAAGCATAGACATATCACACTTAGTTTGCATTTGTGTAGCAAATTATTTGCACATCTTGTTATTGCTACAACAAAAGATGATGTCATCTACTTAAACAATAAAAATCAATATATGCTCACCTTCTAATTTAAAGTGTAGATTATTGTCTGCACATCATTTATTGAATCCTTGTTGTCATAGGTACTAGTCTAATCTTGCATATAATGCTCTAGGTACCTATCTTAGATGATACAAATATTTATTCAGTTTGCATACATAATATTCTTCCTTTGATAGCTAAAAACTTTCAAGTTGTTCCATGTAAAATTTGTCTTCTTGCTTCTTATTCAATAAAGCATACTTAACATCAATTTGATAGACTTTGAACTTTTTATAAATAGAAAATGATAGAAATACTCTTATATCTTCCAATCTAGAAACTAAAGCAAATGTTTTCTCAAAATATATGAGCTCAACATGTGCATATTCCTTTACACACTAATCTTGGAGTATTCCTTATAATAGTTCCATCATCATTGAGTTTATTTCTAAAGACCCAATTTGTACGTATTGAATTCTTGTTTGAAGGTCCTGGAACTAATTACTAGGTTTTTATCTTTTTAATTTGTCTTAGTTCTTCTTTCATGGATTTTAACCAATTCTCATCTTTGATGGATTCAACATAATTCTTGGGGTCAATTTCACACATTAGATAAAAAATTACTTGTTCCTTGTTTATTGTAAATCTTCTCCTTCTCTAAACAAATTCATTCTTATTGCCAATGATCTAATCTATAGGATGATCCTTCTAAAAAAATCTTGTAGATGCTTTTCCATTTACTTCATCATGCTCTTTATTAGCTTCAACTTCACAATCTGATTCTTCATTATAGATTTATTTTTTAGGTTTAACATGTTTCAATCCTTCTTTAATTTTGACATTGAGGATCTCTCAAATCTTGTGTAGCCTCTTGTTGTAACATATGTAGGCTTTGCTTTGGGTGGAATAAACAAGAAATATTCTTTAATCACATATTGATTCAAACTTTCCCAATTTTCCCTCATTTTTCCTAATGTAGCATTTCTTGCAAACACTCTGAAATACTTAACATATACAAGTTTTTAATATCATAGTTCATAGGGAGTTTGATCACTATTTACCTTTAGCTAAACTCTATCCATGATATATACTATAGTTGGGACTACTTCTCTCTAGTATTAATCAAATAACTTGGCTTGCTTTAGCATTGTTTTGGCCATCCTTGATTGACATGTTTTTCCTTTCAACAACTCCATTATCCTATGGATTCCTTACTTTAGATTAATTAATTTTAATTCCATGCTTTTCATATTACTCTATGAAATTATTTGAGACAAATTCTTCACTTTTATCATATCTTAAACATTTGAACTTTTGTTCAATCTCATTCTCTACATAGTCCTAAATATCTTGATTCTCTCAAATGCATGAGACTTATGCTTAAAAAAGGATACCCATGTTATTCTTGAGTAATCATTTATAAATAACATAAAGTATCTTTCTCATTTAGATCTTCTTGTCTTAGTAGGACCACAAAGAGCAGTATAAACTAATTCTAAACACTTTGTAGTTGCACACTTCTTTAATTGAAATCTAATCCTTGTTTGCTTTCCATGTTGACATTATGTTCAAGTATTATCTATAAATTTGGTTATCTTAGGCATGTGTCTAACACATTTATTTGAGCTACATTTACTAGGTTGTCAAAATTGACATGGCCCATTCTTGTATGCCATAACTAACTCTCATCATCTTTTCTATTAGGAAACTATTACCATTCAATTCAACAAGATTATAGATACTATTGAAAGTCGTGTCTATGAGTTTGGTTATCTTAGGCATGTGTCTAACACACTTATTTGAGCTTACATTTCCTAGGTTGTCAAAATTGACATGGGCGATTCTTCTATGCAATAACAAACTCTATTTAATCTTTCCTATTAGGCAACTATTACCATTCACTTCAACAATATTATAGATATTAATAACTAATATTATAAATATCCTCAATTTATATCCTTTATCATTAAATGTGACTTTATATCCATTGTCACACATTTGGCTGACACTTAGTAGATTATGTTTCAATCCTTCAACATAAAGAACATCATGTGTAGGCAATTATACATATATATTCAAGGTTCCTTTACCTATTATCTTAACTATAGTGTTGTCTCCCAAGTTGATCGATCATTACTAACATTTACTTAGTTTGATGAACTTGCTCTTGTCACGAGTCATGTGCTTTGAGTAACACCTATCTATTACCTACAAATTCTCTCCTTGGCATGCAATGTAGTTTGAGAAATCATAGGTTTATCTTTCACTTTGAACACATCCTTGAGTTTCTTATTTGGCTTCTTTTTATTCTTTTTAGAGATTTGTGAAACTATGTTCACACTGGGATGCATTTATTTCTTCTTACTTTGTGTTTTTGGTTTTACAAACTTTTTTCTTTATTGTTTAGCTATGTGATCAAAATCATTATAATTATAACATATTACACTTGTATCTAACAAGGGAGAAAATGAATTTTTGTTTAAAAAAATTATTCTCCTTTTAGGTAAAATTATACATTCAATATCCCTATGATGAAAATGATTACGGGTATAGCAATAACCATAAAAAGATGCGGAAAACCTAGTAATAGCATTTTTTTGTGTATTATGAGAAGCTCTTTCAAACTCTATCTTTTTCATGTCTCTCACTTTTATATATCCATTTACATTAGATACCTTTGTCTTCTTTTATTCAAGCTTCTCCTATCTTTCTTCACATCAACTATGCTTGTGTGTTTCTTTGTATACTTGCAAGATTTCTCTTTCTTTGTTCCTGATTCTTCATCTACTTTGAAATTATCATATAGATAGTAGATGTACTAGTTATGAAACTTTTTTCTTTTTCATAACCAAGACCAAATCTCTCTTTTAAAGGTTTTAAGAATTGATTAAATCATAAAGAATAAATGATCCTCCTTTCAACTTCAGTCCTTTGTCTATTTGATCTTTAGTTTTCTCAAAGCCACTATCTCTACTTATAACTTCTCGCACTCATCAAATTTAGATTGTAGCTCAAATTTGACTACATGTTCTATTATTTTATCCTCTTCAACTTATATATTTAGGCTAACCACATTTTATCATATTTTTCAAGTCTTTTGGACATTTTATCAATCTCTTTTCTTCCAAGTTTCTTCTATTTTGAGTTATCTTTTCTCAGCTTGTCAATTTCCTCTAAAGCACTAATAAGTTCACACTCTAGATCTACTTCTCCTTTTTCTTATTCATCTGAGTATTCAAATTAATCTTTATCCATAGAAGATGAACCTAATGTTATGAATAAAACTTTCTTTTTCTTAGCAATAAAAGCACAATAATGATCATCATCAAAAGTATCACCATCTTTGAATAAATCACTGTCTTCTTTTTATATATCCCTTTCTTATTGTTTGAAGAAGTTCTTTTTAGAATAGTGAGTTTTCACCTTTTTAGTATCTTCATCTTTCTAAAACATATCCTTCTTTTTATAAGGGCATTTAGCAACAAAATGTTATACTTTACCATAGTTAAATTTTTTGAATGGTAGCTTACTTTTGAAATTCCTATACCCTCTTCTTAATCTTCTAACAAATTTGTCTTCTTATTCATCAGTCTCTTCACATTTAGATATAGGTGCTCCTACCTTTGCTAGTTTGGATGCTTTAAATGCACCTTGTCTCTTGAAAGTGTCTATGCCTCCCATTCTCATCTCATAGGTTGTGAAGGTTCCATGTAACTCATAAACAATGAGTTTATATAGATATCTTTCTTCTTCTATTATAGAGATTTAAGAGTCATAAAATGATGGCAGAGATCATAGGACCTTTTTTACAATTATTAATTCATTCATCTCTTCTCTAGGGCCTCTGATTGTATTGACTATTTCATCTACTCTAAGGAGGTAGTTTTCATTTTTCTCTTCTTAATTCATTTTAATGATTTTAAACTTTCTTTTGAATGTTTGTAGCTTGGCCTGATTTACCTTGTCATCACCATCATAGAAGATATTTAATTTGTTCTATACATCTTATGTATTTTGACAATGCATCACTTTGACAAAATCTAAATTTGGCAATCCAAAAAAGATAGCATTTTTTCCCTTTGCATTGCTCTCATATGCACTCTTTGAACCTTGATTAGTAGGAGTTATAATATGAGATGTATATCCATTTACAATAGATATCTATACATAAAACCCTAATTATAATAAATATGCTTCCATTCTAATCCTCTAAAATCTATAGTTTGATCCATCAAAGATAGGTGCCTTGTTTGAGGAATATCTTTCTTGACTAGCTATTTGTGCTCACTATGCAAGATCTACCTTGGCTGATTAAGTCTCTTATAAGAAATCAAGGCTCTGAATCCAAATTTTTGGAACATAACTATCTATTCAGAGGGGGTTGAATAAGTAGATTGAGTATTTTAGTCTTTTTAAAAACTTATAATGTAGACTCAAAATAAATGCAAGGATCACATACAAAAAAAAATGCATAACACTAGATATAACATGGAAACCTCAATATAAATAAATCATCATGAGAATAGATGCTAAAATATACTATTCTAATCCAACTTCAAAATAAAGAACCTCACTGGTTACAATGTCTAAGCGCACCAACTCTAAGGAGACACTAATTCCCTAATTTAAGAGTAATTACTCTAAAGAAGTACCAAATCCTTAATTAAACACCAACTCAACATATCTTATTGCATGTACCTATAAAATTCTTCTATAGATCTACAATTCTAGATTACAATGTTTGATTCATAAATAAATCCAATTCAATTCTCTGTTATAGGTCTCATCTTTTACTATTCATGCCCTGCACATTTCTCTCTTCTCTTCTCTTCTCTTCTCTTCTCTTCTCTTCTCTTCTCTTCTCTTCTCTTCTCTTCTCTTCTCTTCTCTACCCCTCCATCTATGTGTATCTATATTTCTCTATTTGACAAAATTCAATAACACCAATGGTAATTGATCTAGGGTTCTGTATATTCTCTATATTCACAATTTTTTGTAACACATCATTCTCAATTCTATTGGGCTTTGGTTCCTATCCTTAACAATTTTCTTGAATATCCAAGTCTTGCTTCACTGCTATGATTCTTGGTATCATTACTATTTTTAGTAATTACTAGACTCTAATTTTGATGCACATGACATATTACACAAATTTGATCGATCACAGTGATCAATTTCATTATTTGTATCATATTTTATGGCTTAACTACAAGTTCCTCCACTTGACCATTGGGATGAACATATCTTTAAATATCAACCATTGATTTCAAGTTTCACTCCATGATCTGATAGTCCTCATTCAAATTGCTCAATTTTAAAATGAATTTGTTAGATCAAGTTATGACAATCTTGCATGCTCTGTTGGATCTTTGTACGCTTTCAAGATTTAACATTTCAACTTTAAAATGCATCTATTAGATATTTGATTTGAGCTCCTACGTGTTGTTATATCTTCAAAGTTGCATGACCTTTACCTATGCTAGTCATTAAACATTGAGCTTTCAATCTCACCTTTTTATTTCCTAAGTCTTTGGAATGAATTCACTCTATCAATGTTATCAAACTAGTTCAGTCTTTAACTCACCTCTGTCTCATTAAATATTAAGCACTTGATCCCATTGTGTCCACTCACTCTATTAGATCTTCATTGTATGATCACATGCTCACCATTTGATCTTATTATAAACTTTATCTTTATGTCATCTTAACATTGAAATTTGACCACTTGTCCTCATCTCAATGCATCCTAGCATCTTAGAGGAAATGGGCTCCATTGATCTCTTCGAGAGTTACATGAACATTCCCTTGTGTAAATTGGACTAAGTATGTGAACCATTGTAATCTATGTATAAGGTAAGATTTCACCTTCATATGTTTTGCTTCGCTCAACCATCTATTCTTAAATTTGAACCATATAGACTAGGCATAATATTGAAGAAACCCATATTCTTATTTTTTCATAAATCCTTCACACATGTGAGATATAAGACCATTAATCTACTCAATCAGATTATTTTTCCACAGAGCCAACTAACTGTAGTACTCCCTAGAAGGCCAACTTTGTTCTTGCATAGATTTTGTTACACTTAATCGCATGACTTAAAATTTGGTGCATAAGATTCTCTCACATAGAAGATTCCATCCATATATCAATCATCTCTTGAAACCTTAATACATGCAAAATATGACACCATCAAAATGCCTTCTTTGCATTTCTTGACATATGCAAATTCGAGTAAGTGTGGGAAAACATTGTCATAATCACTGGGAGTCAAACTTTGCACATGTATATCTTTTATCATGCTACATCATGTGACCTAAGATTCAGTGTATAAAAGCTAGGCACAAAAAAATGCATATGACCATTTTGTCCTAACACCTTCGTGTGTGTGAATGCTCATCTCATGAACATTCTTTATTGGCTCTTCTTGAACCCTTTTGCAAATTTCGCTATGTATGAAAACTTAATGAATTTTGTTGAAATAGCCAACTTTGCACTTCATATCTTCGATTGCGCTTCATCGCATGACTTCAAATCTAGTGCATAACAACTAAGGACTAATGTGATCACAATTATATGAACAACTCCCCCAGACTCATCCACATGTGGCAATGGTGACATCAATAAATTGCTCATTCAGATTTTCTGTCACAAGACCCAAAATGTCTAGATGAACAAAATGAAGAACCGGATGAATTCCACTCATGTACACAATTACTCCATTCATCCTTGACCTCTGATAGCAACCATTGTTCATCCTTAAATCACCATACTCATCTATGAACATCAATGACATCCATAATGCCATTTTTGACATCAATGACAATCATATAGCAAACATAACATTGTCGGCATCGAACGTCGAAGCATAGGGACAGTCTAGGAAGCCGGTAATTCCAGCTCTGTACATATTTGGAGACTCGACGACAGATCCTTAAAACAATAATGGGCTTGAAACAATCGGCAGATGTAACTTTCCTCCGTATGGACAAGATTTCTTGAATGGCTGAGAACAGGGCATTTTACAAATGGAAAATTAATAACAGACATTATCTGTAAAGTCGTCACTTATGTTTCCTTCAATTTTCATAATATTAGAACTTAAATTACTTGTTTAGAGGCATTAGTGCCAACAGTTCTCTTGGACTATAACTAGGTTGAATTTAGTTATGTAGTTCTTTTATAGAGCTAGTTTATATTTAGGAAAAGCTTAAAAGATTTAATCAAACGATGAAGTGAAATATATTTTATTACCCTAGTGAAATGTGTCCAACTGGCTGCAATATTTTATGACTACAGCTGGTTTAGTGGGGTTACCAGATTTGCTGCAAGCATATTTAGACCCTGAATTTCTTGAAGTAAAACTACTCACGGGTGCAAGTTTGGGCTTGGCTGTTGCAGGATTACAAGATACTACGTCATTGTCTTTAGTTGGTATATCTTCCATTTTTTTTAATCAATTGTTGTATCTTGAGATTAAATTTAAAATCGTCGAGATTTTTACAGTGTTAATTTTATATAATGCCAAGTTCAGCTGTTCTTGCAGAATGTGATACCGTTGAAGAAACAAATAGAGAATTTCAGGCATTGTCGATCGCGGCTGGCCGATATGATTGGTCAGCAAAATGCGAGCAGAATTGTATCAGAAGCATTATTTGCTATAAGCGAACTAATGACTTCATCAATGATTATTTTATAAATCCTGTAAACAGGAAAAAATACAGCTTTGAACAGTTCGAGGATCTTCTTCGACAGTCTCTAAGTGGATTTATACAGGTAAAACTGGTAAAGCATAAACAGTCAGTGTGTTCAATGCATGTACTGTTTATGGTTTATGTATATCGGTGATATTTTTTTTCTAATTGAAGGGGTAAACATCTAGATCTTTTGTATGTGAATATAACTTTAATGTTAACTTTTTTTTAAGTTATTTTATATAATTTGTATTTTGATAGATGTTGCCATAAGATATTTTTATTATAATTTATATTTTTAAAATATAATTTATTTGATATTTTTGTGAATATTAAAATGTATAGTTTTAAAATTTTATTGAAAATAAATGATATAAATTTTACTTAAAAATTTAAGATTTGTAAATTAATAGATAATATGACAATATACTTTTATTATCATGTACATTGTTAAATAAAATCCATTCACTATTTTTATAATATCAACATATGTTGAAGATTTTGTATTAAAAATTGGTGTACACACGCCGAAAAAAATGTTAAAAAATTATAGTTAAAGAACAATCAACTTTTATAATATTTATTTTAGATTATAAAATTTATACCTTGATCAATAGTGTGACAAAATATTTATTTACAGTCATCATTTATACTGTTAGACTACAGATTATTTAATATTTCTAAAAATATTCGATACATATGTTTAAGCTTTTAAATTAAAAAACAGGTTGCTGCAGAATTCAACACCCAAAAAGTGTTAAGAAGTCTCTGTGTTAACACCAGTCAAGGCAATTACTTTATAATGTTTCCGTTTGTTTAATGTCATTTACATTCAATGCAACTGCTGTATGCTTTCCTCCCGTGACCGAGTTGGATTGAAGGTTCATCTTCATTAAGTATAAAGTAAGAGAGTCTTTCATTTTAAAAAATCCATGGAATTATAATTGAAATGCTTTGTGAACAGAATGTTTTTAATCAAGGCGCAACTCGAATTGATATCATAGGGCTTCCTCCTTTTGGGTGTTGCCCTTCAGAAATTACTTTGCATAATATTTTGAATGACGCATGCGATGAGGAGATGAATGAGGCTGCAACATATTTCAATGAAAAGACCGTGGCTTTGATACAGAAGATGAATCTCATTCTTCCGGTACTTCGAATTGTTTATTTAAATATATATGCAAAACCGTATGACATAATCAATAACCCCACTTCAGATGGTAACAGTAAATATTGCTCTTTTGTAAGCATCGTGTAGTGTGTTTTGGTTCCCGCAATGAACACTGTTGAACTTTAGAATAATTAATCTTGTGGCAGGCTTTGAAGAAGCAAGAAAAGGTTGCTGTGGATCAGGGCTCTTGGAGTTAGATATATTTTACAACGCCAACATTGGAACTTGTCCCTACGCATCTAAATATGTGTTCTGGGGCAGCGTCCACCCCACAACTGCAACCTGTAACGTTATTGCGAATGACGTGTTCCAGAAAGCGCTTCAACTGAACCTATTTTAACACCCGTAATGTCCAGAAATTATGAAGAAAAAACTATTGGATTGAAGACGTCATTCAAATTAGGGTTTAGGGTACTGAGTAAATGAATAACTGTACGACCATATTGTATAAAAGAATTGTCATTAAAATTCCGTGGTATCTACATGTAGTATTGCTGTGATTTTATGGTCAATTTTGGTGAAATAAACAGTTTGAATTGGTTAAGGTGCTTTTGTAGTTGTACGGTCGTTGGTTGTTTGTGTTTTATTATCACGTACTTTTTTAGGAGAAATTATATTATTTTACCCAACCGATAGTTGATCTTAGTTTTTAATATGATTGTTACCGTATTTTTTAAAACTAAAACGAATGTAAACTTTTTTAATCTAACGATTAAAAATAAATAAATTAAATCATGTTTCAAATACGTTTTTTATATAGTTCTTGTTAAGTTTTTTTAAAATTAAAAAGTACTAAAATTTTATTAATTTAATGATTTAAAAAAATCGTGCCACAAATAAAACATGTAAATGAATGAGATTAAATTACATTAATTGATATGGTCAATTTAGATTAATGAAGGTTTAATGATTTTGTATCAATTTTTTATTATTAAAAAAAAATGTGAACATTGGAATAAAAGAGAGAGCTCAAGTCAACACTATATTAATTGGTCTTATTAGAAATTGAAATTAGCGTTAATATGAAAAAAGGAAATGAAAGGGAAAGATAAAATTATATGTCATGAATAATAATAATAATAATAATAATAATAATAATAATAATAATAATAATAATAATAATAATAATAATAATAATAATAATAATAATAATAATAACAATAATAATAATAATAATAATGGCGGGACAAAATTCATTTGAAACAAGATAAAGTATATTAAGAGTTTCAAATATAAGAAACTTTTTCAAAATTCAATAAAAAGAAAGTCAAAAAATATGGTAGAGATATCACTATAATACGAGAGGGGTGGGGTGGTTGTGGAAGATTTGAGATAAAATTAGAGACAATACTTAACCAAATCTTTTCAAATTGAGACAAAAAATTTTGTATATTATTTTAAAGCGAGCATCTTTAATTATTGTCTCAAAAAATTGGATTTATAGAGACAATATTGTAACATTGATTTTGTCTTTCGAGAAACAATATCAAGATAACATAGATTAATAAGTTTTCTTTCAAAATACAATTTCATTTGTCTCTCTAGAAACAATATCAATTTCATCTCTCTAAAGATGATACAATTTTAATCCTAAATAATGTTTTTCTATAGACAATATGAATTTACTGAATAAAAAAATACAAAGTTTATTCTAACAAAACCAATACATCAACATCAACAATGACAAAAAAATGCGTTGATGATCAATATAACAATAAAATTTTGGAAAAACAAAACTAGTTGGAATATTGTGCCAAGTGGGTCCAAAAGCATTTTGTTATTACACTGAAAGGATTCCATGCCCTCAAATTGGCAGTAAAGGGTTGATGAACCATGGAGTGTTGTTGGTGGAATATGAAGAGAGACGCTTCACATCATTAAGCCTAGAAAACAATCCTCATTAGACCATAAAGAATTGATGGAGTAAATAGTGGGAGAACAATGTTATTACAAACTTTGTAATGCAAATGATGAACATGAAACAAATACTATGGTATCTATTTTTGAAACATTAGGATGAATTAGATAAGTACGTAAAAAAATATGGTGTATATATTGTTTTTATAGTGTTTATGTAATATATACACATTCATTTTGATTGTGGGAGATTTTATAATATATAGGATTTCATGTTGGTGCTGAGAACTTTGTTTATGATAGTTTCTCTATTTTGAGTAACTTAGTCAATTTGTGATCTAAAAATACAAATAATGGTTTAAATATAATGTACAAATATATCATGTGCACAATATTATGAATGATAGATCTATATTCTCACCTCTCTTTAATGGAGTTACCTTGTTTTGTGTCATTTGTGTCAGACGAACAAAGGCGTTCATCACCATTTCATCCTTTCTTGTCCAAAATAAATAAATATTTTATATTATGTAATAACATCATTGGTTAAATATTAAGATTACTAATTTTTTATAATTATAAAAAAAAAAAATATAATAATAATTAATATATTTATTATCATTTAGCATTTTGAAATATAAATCAATCATTATTATTTGTTATTAAAAATAATAATATAATAAAATAAATAAATGGAAGCAAAAATATGATGTAATAAATTAATTAAATAATATGATATAAAAAATAAATTAAACTAAAAATATTCTTTAATAATTTTATTAAATGTAGATAATATAATATAAAATAATGGAAATAAATTATTTATTTAGTAAATAAATTTATTTTATAAATTTAGAAAAAGTAAACAACATATCTAATTTTATTTATAAAAATGAAAATAAATAATATAATTGTTAAAAAAAAATCTATTATCCATTATTTTTAGTGAAAGAAGTGTTTTTTATAGATTTACATAAGACGTATATAGTTAGATGTTTGTAGATATATGTATTTCATTACAATCTAAGATCCATTTATTTATATTGTAATAGCATTTTGATTATTAAAACAATTGAAATCTAAAATATTATCTTGATTCTAGTTAAATGGAGAAGATGACCCTCTAGTTTGCATTATTATAAATGAATTTATATTAATTAAATGGTTTTATATATCATATGTTCCTTGAAAACAATAATCAAAATATTTTGTATTATAAACTTAAAAAATATTTATTTTCCATTTTAAAATTAAAAAAAAAAAATCTAAATTACTTTGTTATTTTTAATTGAATTAAAAAAATACACTCCGTCTTAAACTGCCACAAACTAACCAAATATCCATCAATAATAATAATAATAATAATAATAATAATAATAATAATAATAATAATAATAATAATAATAATAATAATAATAATAATAATAATAATATCCCATAACGAATACAAGGCATGAAGAATGTTAATCATCAATATTTTAGAAAAGGTAATAAAATATATCGGTATTGATTCCAATAAATGAAAATCATGTTATGCATCATACATCTTCCTAGCATCATACACTTGAACTCTTCAAATTGGGGCATCTATAATTTATTCGATGCTAGACACCGTAAACTTTAGAGATTGTTGAGGAAAAAGTGAGAAGGTGTAATTTCTCATAGAACAGATTTAAAACAGGTATGTGGACAATGTTGTTTGAGTTGAAAGATTGTGAGTCCAATTCCATAGCCAACGATTTCTACAATCATGGAATCCACTAAGTTCCCTCTAGTGTTTATTATAGATTACAATAACTACCTTCTCCCCATGCATTGACACTTCTATTCATTTTATCGAAATTGCATTTTTTAGAATATGTGGATCATGTTGGATGGAACCCTTATGTAATTTCTGATGTGAAGTTTCTTCTTAAATCCTTATACTAGCACATTCATGAAATATTATAACTTCTACATTCAACTTATTATTATTTAAATAGGACAATAAATCACATCATCTATGACAAAAGTGGAAACATAAAGAAGAGACTACTATGGGTAGTAAACATGGAAAATTATAAATTTTGAGGCATTACAAAACCTTCTAGAATTATATTTAAAACCAGAATAAAAAAACTAAAAATTATAAATACGTCAAAAAAAATGATTCAAAACATTTAAATTCTTTTCATTTATTAAACTTTATCTTTTACTTAAGCTGATGATAGAAATGAAAATTAAATATAATATAATTTATTAAAATGTAAAGACATTAACTTCATATTAATTGCACAACTTTATCTATAAAATCTAAATTATAATAATAAAATTTATATATAAATATATTTTATTTTAAAACTTTAACGATTAAAAGCAAAAAAAAATCCATAATATAGAGAATACTCTCCAATTAAGAGTGAAGGTATATTCAAAATATATAAAGACAAAACAATAAAGCAACCGATTAAAACAGTCAAAGCCAAAACCATTGGATATTAATAAAAGCTACCAATTAAAAGAATAAACCCTATATTACCTGCCTTTCTCGAGGATTAATAAATATTGGTGGCATATGAATTGAGTAGTGTTTGTTTAGCTAGCTATAATATATATCACATGGTTTTCATTATGTTGACAGTGAACGAATTAACTAATAAACGAATATAGATCATAAATAATCTTACTTTGTCCATCAACTAATAAACAAATATATATTACAGGTAATCAGTGAAGCTCGGCATATATTTATTTCAATGGATTGCATTTATAGCAGGTCTAGTGTCAGAGCTTTTTTTTAAAGATGCCATGTTGTCCGAAAATACATATTTTGATGCGTGAGGACAGATTGGTCTCTCCTTGTTCCACAGCAACCCTTCCTAGCTTCTCCAAAACCTGCCACAAAACATTCATATGCTGGTAGAGATTTTGTGCTTTCATGGTTCATGGTAAGTAGTAATTAGTGAAGCTCAGCATATATTTATTTCAATGGATTGCACATATAGCAGGTCTAGTGTCAGAGCTTTTTCTAAAGATGCCATGTTGTCCGAAAATACATATTTTGATGCGTGAGGACAGATTGGGCTCTCCTTGTTCCACAGCAACCTTTCCTAGCTTCTCCAAAACCTGCCACAAAACATTCGTATGCTGGTAGAGATTTTGTGGTTTCATGGTTCATGGTAAGTATAACAGAGACTTTTGAATAAACTGTATGAAGAAACGTCTGATCGACGTTTAGAACACATCTCGATCCATCATTAAGAATAACACATCTCATTGTTCTTATGCTGTTACTAAAAAGATATTGTCATATATAAAAGAAAAGGTCAAATTCACATTACAGTGCCGAAGTGACTGGCAAGTAGAAATGTTACCGTATTTGCTGGGATATTAAACGCCGTCATACAGCTTATCGTATACATCTAAATATCCAAATCGAAGATCGCGAACACTCATATTTGCATTCTTTGCTAAAAACATGATTTTGGTATCGAAAGAACTCTCAATGTCATTCAAATCATCAGTGCAAACTGACAGAAAATAAAAACATACAAAAACAGAAAATAGAACACACAGATTGCTACAGCAATTATGGAACAAGATTTTTATTAATCTTTTTGAATCTTGCAGAGCTTCTTGATCTTGCTTATCTTGCTCAATTACAATATTGCACCCATGGGTCTATTAAATAGATTTGTAAACAAACAATAATTAGAAAAACAAACTGAAGATGAATTTTAGTCTTTACATGCAAACTGCTTAACTGCTTGAACTAACTGTTTGTCTAACTACTTCTCTAACAGTTTAACTAATTGTTTGATAATTGTTGTTGTATGCATGAGGAGTGGAGAAATTATTTCTTGTTAACTTCAGTTTCTAACACTCCCCCTTAATTTCTACCACTAACTACTTTAGCATTTACAATGCCTAAATGATTTACCATTCTTGCCACAACTGCCTTTGCTAGTGGCTGCCATTGATGGCATACATCTCTTCACTCATCTTGTCTACCAGCTTCAGCTAGGATGCTTTTCTTTTGCAGAATACACTGCCTCTCATGCGGAATACACCGCCTTGCGAAATACATCGCCTTATATGTGGAATACACCACATTGAGAAATACATTGCCTATATGGCCTAGATTGAGGCTACGAACAAATAAAATTGCTCAATGAGCATTCACTTAGCATTTAAGACTGAGGAGTACCCTGTCGAAAGGCTATCAACGGACATGCTTATGTCCAACACTGGAAGCTTCCTACTTGCTTACCATTCTTTCACTTGATACTTTATTGTTCAGGTTTCCTCCCAAGACTCTACTGGGTTCTTTCCACATTGCTCTAGATTTGCCAATGATCAGCATGATCTTCAGACACTTTGATAGCTTCACTCACTATTCAACACACACACTTTCACAACTTCACTCGCTGTGTAACACACATAGTTTCACAGCTTCACTCGCTGTGTAACACAAGCTCTGCGGAGCTCATCTTTTCAAACACCTGCCTTCTCTCGGCAACAAGGGACCTTTATCAGGCTGACTTTATCACGAGGCCAATGTAGAGTATCTGCATCTACGTCTAAAATAATAAAAAATCTAACAACGGTGCCCTACGTTAAGTCTGACCACCACAGTCAGAAAATAAAAAATAGACCTCTTCTCACCTTGCACTCTGCTAGCTGTGATGTTTGCATGATTTTCTTATTTTTGGCTTCGCTCCTTTTGATACACTCCTTCGAGTTGGTGTCTCCCAGGCAATTGGCTATTGCTCACCTTTCTTTCAATTTCTAGTGCTTCTACACTCTCACCCATAGTCTTTGTTTGGCGCAGCTGCGCTCTAGGTGGCTTTTGCTAGCTGCGCTCTTTTTCAACGACTTTGCTACTGTTGTATCTCAAACTTTAATCTCTTCTACCAACACTCAGTTGGCTGCTCCATCGAGCTACACCATCCCAGGCACGTCCCTCTTTCACTTCACTCCTGCGCTCTGTCTTCATGCTTCCTTCTTATTATTCAGATTTTTTTAGGGATGCCATTTCATAGCCAGTTTCCTGTATGCCTTCTTCAGATCCTCATCCATAGCATGTCATTCAACCTTAAAAACATTATAATAATCAACGCCGATCTTCAAGTATTCAAACATAGAACCTTCTTAATAATAACAGTCTCCATTGAGACGATATCAGAAAAAGAAATTGAAGGCATTTATTAACAGAACAAAATCGTGTTGCCATTTGCTACTTGAAACCCTCTACAAAAAGAGGCATATAAACACAGAGAAGAAGGGAGGAGAGAGTTTGAGAAGGTTTTAGGCCTTCCCATGATTCTACTGTGGCTTTTGCAGCTCAACTAATCTCCTCTTTAACTGACTCTGAGCAATCTCCTACACCGGTTGCTATCTTTCTCCATGCTTTTGCTATCTGTTCAACTCTGGCTGGGTTGACTTCCTTCAACCTTCCAGGATGCTCTCATTACTATTTTTAGCAATGATTTTGTCTTCTCTACCAGGACTCAGATGCGTTGCATCTTTCCCATGGTCTACTCTCCTCAAGATCTCTATGCTCTTTTCTTCAAGCTGTGCCACCGAGCTGGGTCTACTCTCACAAATTTCAATAGAGATCCTTGCACGTTGATTCTATAGAAGTTTAGAGTATCTTCATGGATGGATTGTATGAAGACTAAATCTGTGCACTCTTGTGCTTGCTGTAATTTGTTCCTGACAGCAATAGCATGCCATGATCTACTTCTCAATTGTGCCTTATTCCTGCTTGGCTATTATCCAACAACTCACCTCTCTCTCCAACTTTCTCCTACTAGCTGCGGGTACTTCAGACCTAGATGCTCTTCTCCATGCTGAACTGCCACTACTGCATCCATGCCGGCTCACTGGCTACATTCATTGGCAGCACTTCACCTTCCAAGGCCAGAGTGTTAAGCTGGATCTAAACCTTCTTCTGCATAAAGAGCCATTGATAGTAGTGAGAATGATGAAGCATAACATTTCTAACAAAGACATCTGCTACGTAAAGGATATTTAGGAAGAATTAGTTGCAATAGCAATGAACATGCAGTAAGCAGCCAAAGAATAAGTACAGAGCTCCGTTGGAAGGAGGAGATCATGGGAGAAGCAGCGATCCAACAATCATTCAAGAAGAGAAGTTAGTAGAGATTGTGTTTACTATAATTATTGTGTTTGTTATGTTGTTAACCCCTGTAGTTCATCCTTTCCATCGAGTGTTTGAAATGGTCTTAAAGCTTCTGTAAAAGCGTCAAACCAATAAGTTTTATTGCAGCACTGGCACATTTGTGGCGTGTAAGGACTATCACAGTCAGAAACATGAATGTATGTGATGTTTCAACTGTTGAATATGCACAAGTCAGTGCTGAAGCTATTGAACATTCACAATCAAAGAGGGGTGAAAATTATTTGTTGTTTGCTTGATAATCTACCAAAAAATTATCTTGAATAGTAATGTGCAAAGCTCATAAAAACAACGTTCAAGCTAAAGGAGGTAGTAGTCAAAGCAATTAGAGTCAACATTCTTCCATAGAGCCGTTTGAAAATGTAATAGAAGGAGTCAACCTGCGTAGTAGGTCCACGTATGGAGCACAGGGGGTTTACAAGAAAGCAACGTAGCTCTGGTAGCATTTGATAGAAAATAAAAATATATAAAAATAGAAAATAGAACACACATACTGCTACAACAATTATGGAACAAGATTTTTATTAATATTTTTGAATCTTGTAGAGCTTCTTGATCTTTCTTATCTTGCTCAATTACAATACTACACCCATGGGTCTATTAAATAGATTTGTAAACAAACAATAATTAGAAAAGTAAACTGAAGACTAATTGTGGTCTTTACATGCAAACTGCTTAACTACTTGAACTAACTGTTTGTCTAACTACTTCTCTAATAGTTTAACTAATTGTTTGATAACTGCTGTTGTATGCATGAGGAGTGGAGAAATTATCTCCTGTTAACTTCAATTTCTAACACAAACATTATACACTAAGTTGTGCAGAGTAATTTGTGAATGGAAATAGGTCGATGATACCAAGTCTATTACCACCCTCATTTTGCACATCCTGTTCAAAAATCACTTTAATTATATTGCTAAGGATTTGAAAACAAATATTTAGAAAAATTCAATTGGCTAAGTGAACATTTTACCTGTATAAATCCACTGAGAGACTGGATAAGAAGATCTTGGAACCGTGTAATGCTATAATTTTTCATGGTTAGAGTATCCATATAATTATTTTTGATAGAGCCATCAGTTCCCATGCTTATAGTAAATAATGCTTGTGATTTTATTTTTAGGCATTCTACTGGGGAATCATATAAACTAGTTGCTCTTTGTAATGTCTGTAATTTTCCAATTGTTTCTCCAGTGGTATCAAATTCTACAGATAGAACAAGAAGGAGAAGGATTACATAGAAAATCATAGCTCATCATGATATAAACGTGAAATTTTGTGGAAGAGCATAGGTCTTATTAAACTTAGTATTTATATAGTTAACATTAGCATCACCAAATTGTTTGTGGGCTCGTTAACACAACTGACAATTTAAAATTTAGTTATTTCTACTAAATTAGAAGGAATTTATGACAAATTTCCATAATAAAATGATTTTATTATGAGCAATGTTTTTATATGGAATTTCTAACCATTCCCATAAAATTAGAAGGAAAGTATTGATGTTGTAAGCAATTTTGATCTATAGTAGTTTGCCTATAACAAACAAACGGTAAAGGATTGACAACACATAATATCAAAACAAGCGATACAGGAGACAATTACCAAATTATCAGTAAACAGCTAAAATGTCAAAACCTGGTGGCAATGAACTTTTATTTTGGTGATGATTAATAAATACATTGAAATAAAAGTATGTGGGTGGTCACCGCAATTGAAATTTAATTCATGACAAAATGATTTGCATAGGAAACATAAGTCACATTGGTGACTCATGAATACCTAACCATTTTCTTTTATGTCCATTTTACTTGTAATTGGGTTTTTCATTAATTAAAAGAGACATAAAATATCATATTCAGATGTGACAACATAAATGCAAATAATTTATGGCGCAATTGTTTATGATCACCTTATTTCTCTCAAATTTAAGAAAATTGTGTGAATCTAGTAATATAAGTCATAATATGAGGCTTGCACATCTAAACAATAATTTATGTTTATTTTACTTGCAATCGACTCCATTATATGTCAAAATGACACAACAACATCATATCCACTTATGGACATCAAAATATAAAAGCTTTCTAGTATACATATGCACAATCACACTAATTCACTTTGAATTCAAGCCAAAGTGGTATGCTTGAGGTAACATAGGTCATATTGATGACCCACACACACTAGACCAATAATTTATGTAGATTTCACTTACGATTAGGTCCCTCATATGCCATAAGACACACAACAACACCATATTAATTTAGGACTAAGGTAAAGAGAGATGATTTAGGGCACATGTATATTTGATCACCTAATTCACCTTGAAATCATGGAAAAAATGGTATGATTGGAGAAATTTGGGTTGTATTGGTGACCTATGCATATCCAAACACCCTTTTATGTCATTTTTACTTTAAATTATTGATATTATAGGCCAAAATAAATATAACAAAACTATATCCATTTTTGACTAGCATAATTAATAAATCAAGACATTCATGCAATCTCTAAAATCACATAGGCACATTCATCCATTTGTAATTGAGAAAGTATATCAATAATGTTGTATGTATAACTTGTAGAAATATCATGTTGATTTATATTAATGACATTGATGATATGGTTTATGAACTATTCTTGGAGCTATTGACTATCCTACCTTGATCCCCCTCCTTTCAATCTAGTTTTAAATATAACTCTACCAAGCCTTCCCTTCTTTATAAAGAGGCATGGAAAATCATGGGTATAGTTTGTGCACTCCACATTATGAAATGGTCTATGCATGACTTCCTTGTTCTTTATAGTAATCATTGTTGTTCTTCTCAATAAGCATTGGTGTTATTCCAAAATAGAATACAGTGATTGATCTCGTTTATTAAATTTACTTAATATAATACAATAAAACCTAGAAAATACCTTGCTCCCCAAGATGGGTATGGATGTTCATAAATCATTTGTTGATCACATAGTCATCCCTCTCTATCAAATCTCATACCTGAATGTATGGAATCAATTGAATGTGTTTTTGTCCATTAATTAATAAATACATTATCTATTTCATATATAAATATATAAGAATTTTTTTTCATTACTCATTATATTGTGGGGCCCCAAATTTCCCTTATATATAGATACATCAATATACAATAATCATTAATAAAGATGTTTAATTCATAGAAGAAGAGGGATGGCATGGAAGCATAGAGACAATATACTATTCACATAAAAGTATTTCTTTAGACATTTTAGAGTCCTCTAATACTAATGAATTCATGTGGGAACTCTAGTCCCTAAGAAATCTCTCTAGTGACACATTCAACGAGTGAAAATCACTCAACACAAGGAATCTACACAACAACACCTCAATCAATAGTAACATAAAGTATGTAAAAAAATCACATAGATAATACACTATGATACTTAGTCCCATCTTCAAGGGATAGGTAAATTCCACATAATTTAAGGTATCATGGTATTCACACATTCAGAAAGACTATAAGTTTGAAGGAGGTATAGGAAAATTGTAGAAATGCAAAAGAAGATGAAGGATTTATTGTTTTGAATTGTTTGGTAAAGTAGATGTATTATATTTTGAATAATAAATAGGAATTGAAAATTGGGAAAAATATATGGATGCACAGATTGAAGCAAATGAGTAGAATTAGACATAGGATTTGGTGAATCTTCTCAAAGGAAAAGATGTAATTGGTTTAAAGTGGGTCTACAAAACAAAGCTAAAAGAAGATGGAAATATTTTAAAATATAAGGAAATATTGGTTGTAAAATGTTATTAAAAACAACATCATATTGATTTCAATTAAATATTTCCACCTATAGAAAATATAGATGTAGTTAGATATATTTTTTAAATTGCAACTAATAATAAGGGAAAAGTTTACAAGATCGATCTATTAAGTCTGAATTTTTGAATGGAATTATTTTGGAAGAATAATATGTAAATCAAGTTCTATTGTATGAAATTCAATGATATAATTAAGGTTTTTTTAGATAGAATAAATCCTTTCTTGGTCTAAAGTAGGTACTAATAGCATGGTATAGTGAGTTTGATTCATATTTATTAAGTGACTATTTTAACAAGACCAAAATCAAGAGAACTTTTTATATCAAGATATTTAATAAAGGTGGAATTCTTGTAGTATGTTTTTATTTAAATAAGTTTATATTTATGGGGAGCCTATCAATTTATCAGTTTAAGACAGTAATGAAGAAATAATTTGTGATAACAAATTTGGGGATGGTGATATTTTTTCTAGGCATTGAAGTAAATCAAATGGATGATGTGATTTTTACGCTTCAAACAAAGTATGAAAGTGATGTATTTAAATTATTTAAAATGTAAAACAATACTCAAGTGTCACAATCATTTATAATGGGACAAATGTTAGGTAAGGATGATTGTAGTAGCAAAGTAGATTTAAAGCTCTACAAAAGCCTAGTTGGTAGTTTGATGTATTTGACAACAACTATAATTGACATAATGTATGCATAAGCATGATTTCAAGATACGTGAAAAATCTATAATAAATACATTAGCAAGTAAGAAAGATAACTATAACGTATATAAGTCGAACAAGTATTATGGAATTCTATCATTTTATCAAGTTTTGGAAAACTAGAAAAATTGATTACATAATATGACAATTTGTTTTTTGAAAAATAGATTGCAATAAATGCTACAAACTAATTTAAAACTTGTTAAATTTTTAAATATATTACATATGTAAAGATAAAAAGATAAATATAAACTTAGCTAAAAAATGAGATGCATACTTTTTCTAGATTTGAGATTAATTCATAAATTAGCTGATTTAGTTCAAACTATAATAGAGGTTTTGATTTCCTTGAGGCATCACCCTGTAATTACTTTACCACTTTAAAACTCTAGTTCAATAGTCAAGAAGACAAACCCAGTCATAGATCAAAAAGGGTTCAACGGTTAAATTTGTACCAAACCTCAACATGACATCTGATTAATGATGCCTACATACCAATACTATAAAAAAGGGATCAAACTCCATGTTGTTATCACATGCTATGATGGTGTGTGTGAAAGTAGTGTAAAATTCTAGAAACTATGTTAGTGTAATATTAGTGTGATTTATTGCTTTAACTATGGCTTCTATCCTTAGAGGTGTATTCAAAATTTAACTCAGTTATATTATGGTTGTATGTAATCAAAATCAATATTAATATGTAATTTTTTTTCAATGTGTAATTATAATTTTATTGTTTTTCAATATGTAAGCATCTTGTGATCAAAATGATTTGAAATGTGCTTTTATAGTGGTAATTTTTGAATTCATTATGATGTGTCTTCCTAAACTCATATGAATCCATGTTTAAGTGATATTTTGGGCACTAAAACCATGTGTGAATCCAAATATATTTGTTCTAGTGCAAAAATTATTGGAACCATATGGTGTAAAACTAGTGAAGAAAGGTGAATCAACTGTGTTATAGATTTAATAAAGCTCATTGCTAGTGCAAAAATGATGTAAAAAAATAGTATAACCTAGTTTTGTTGTATACAATATGGAAAATGACAAGAATTTCCATTTCATCCATGGAATTTGGGTGAAATTGAGCAAGGAGGAAGCCATATGCCATGCACAAGCCTACAATATGATATCCAGTATATATGGATTTTGAGATTGAGTAATAATAACTAAATTTATAAAGAATAACTTCCCTACTAACCTTAAACACATGCCACACATGTTTCCCCTAAACTAATAAATTATGAATATTTTATGTAAAATGAAACAATGAACCTTTTGGAAACTATTCTCAATTGCCTAACACTCTAATGGATTAAAGAGATGACTTTCTTTAACATCTAGGATAATAACACCCTATCTAGATAGTAGTGAGGGGTGTTCCTATCTAAACTACTTCTCTAAGAGGTTTTAGGTGTGTCCTATGATTCACTAAATGAGGAATCAAAATATATGTATGTGTCTATCTATGCATTTTGGGCTTAGTCGCTATGACAATACACTATTTATTTCCCCTCTTTTAAGGTGAGTTTTTGAGTTTGCACAATAACTTAAGTTAAAATAAAAATTTATGTTATATAATTTCATTAAAATATATAAATACGAGTAATTACAATATGATGGAGAATCATGACATCATCATATAAATAAACTAAAGTTAATAGCAATGTGAAATGCATGTATAAATAAGCATACATATTGTGAATGTTAACATATAGGTTAACAACTATGTGTGCATATAAGTGATCGATACTAAGTATAAAAGGATTAATATAACTACTTAGGGAAGGACATATTATACCCATAGTCATGTAAAATCGAAAATAATGCTTTATGTTCATCATAGAATTAAAAATACAAGAAAAAACATGCAAGTGTCATGGCAATGATGCACACAAGAAAATAGTATATGGGTAAGTGAACAGAGTTTTGGGGTAATTATAAGGACATTTTTTATGAAATTTTACAAAATATGTTCATATTATTATAATGATGTTTGCATGTTATGTTATGTAAATTTTTTAAGAAAACCATAGAGTATATACAGATTTTATTCATATAAAAATGTGTGCAATTTAGAATTCATAAATGTTTCAAACATATAAAAATGTGTGCACGTTATGATGTGTATGCATTCCTAAAAGTACAAATTCATAAAGTCGTATAATGAAGAGAGGTGAATAATTAAAAGGTGGGTAGAGAATTGTTTACTAAAATGAATATTAATTATAAGTTTAAATTTAAATCATTATATTTATACTCCATATATTTTATATTTGTTTTAGTAAAAAAAATATGAAAATAGGGTCACTCATCATATTGTATAGTTGGTTTCACAAATACATGATTTGTGATTTGGGAGATTGTTTTCAAAATCCAATTTGATCCATATTTAGTCATTTTTAATATTTTAGTATTGAACCTAGGGATTTCAAGGCATAACTTTTGCAATTAATGTCCACAATTGTTTCATAATATAGATTAAGATATGAGAAAATACTACATGGATCTAAAATAGAGTTAGCACCAAAAATGTGATGAGATCCATAACTATGTTATAGCCAACATAGGAACTAGACCAAGTTAATAAATCATTGATGACTTAATTAGGAAGTAATTAGCTACTTAGTATTCAGATAGAGGCTAGTGAGTGTATAAAAACTCACACACACCTATATGGGCTTCCTAGAAAAGTTGTTAATAATTTATAAACTCACCCAAGCACCTATAAAAACCATAATATGGTATCTTCCAAATTGGGTAAGCCTGAAAGAGTTTAAAAACAAATGTGAAAAGATAATCCAATTCAACAAAAAAATCAGCATACTAAGCTTTCTTAATCAAGATCAAATTAAATGGTGTAATTTCACTGTTGTTTGGAGACACAATTCAGATATGGCACATGTAAACATTTATTTTTAAAAATTACATTATGATAAAATCAAGGTGTTTAAATACATATCACTTTATGATCAACGAGTTTGGAGCTTATGATACAGTTCGCTAACTTGAGAAATAGGTTATATTTTTAGAAAGACCATGAATTGTTTGTTTTTTATTAGATGTACTCTATAATTAGAGTTAGAATACATTTATGTGTCACATATTATCTCCATAATCCATGTGATCATACATATACACCTTAATAATAATTAAAAATTTGTTACCATTATTTATTTCATTGATATGGGAAGTTGCATGCTACCATGTTCTATCTACATGGATTCCCATTGATTTATCAATTCTTATGAATATAGTAAATTCATAGAAGATTAGGGACACCTGGAATGGAAATTAGGTTTGTGAGGGATCACAAAGGATATGTGATTGAAGTAAAATCCATCTAATGATGATCTTCATCTTTTTCTATCAATATGGTCTTTTAGTGGCAATGATGATATTCAAAACTATGGTAGATTTTATCATGAAGATGTATTCATATATAATTGTTTTGACATGTGACTCTATTAAATATATGTATTAATTTATTAAAAAAAATGAAAAATAAAAATTATGGTTTGTATATTTTCTTGAAATTGAAACTTTTGCTCAGAGTAATACTAATTTATTTTACATAAAACATACTTCAAGATGGTTGTATATGTATTTTCAATGAAAAAAGGATGTGGACTCAATTTCAATATTTTTTCCTCTTAATTTTAAGATTTTTTTAGACTTTTAGATATGAATCTAAATATGAATTATGAACCTACCATTGATGGGGTACAATTTTACACTTCAAAAAGAAATTAATATTAAAATGTGTTTACCTACTAATAAATGTATATATCCTAATATTAAAACATGTAATTGAAATATCAATGGGATAAACCCAAGATAAAGGGTTGATTTGAAGCTAACTATCATGAATATATTATGTAATTACAAAATTTATAAATGGCATTACTCTGATCATGAAAATGACTTTCTCTTGATTTAGTTTTCATGTTTTATTTCAAATCAGTAAATTTGTTTAAGTAATTGGTTATTTTCATGAATGAATATGTGGGATAACTAGTAAGAAACATTCTAGGTTGATAAGTTTTTTAAAAAATAAAAAGTTGAGAAAGTTTATTTGATACCCAATGATAATTTTCTTACTTTGTGGTATCAAATATTATGTTTAACACTTCGATCTACTATGATCATTAACATTTTTATTGCAATTAAAAAATGGCTTTTATTAGAACTTAGTGGGATAATAAATAAACATATCATAATTTGATTATTTAAAAACCCTATGTCTTCAAAAAATATATTTGAAGATTGACTTTGCTTAGAATTATATGATTCCTATGTGATACATATGTCTTGGAGAATAGTAGGTCAAGTAGACATGATGGACAAGTAGTGGGTAAGTAATTTGATTAATAAGTGATTGGGGATAAATCCTTCATTTCAAATTAATTCATAGGTGGTTAATGGATTCTAAATATGATAAGGGGAACTTATCAAATCTAGTCTTATGATAATAAGAATGTATACATAGGAATATTGTATTCATTATTCTTGTATAGATAGGAAACATGTTATTTTGAGTTCATGTTCATTATTATACTTTGTCTAAGTTGAATGTAGTAGTGGTAATTCTTACTTAAAAACATTATCATTATTCAAGATTTTAGAGGCCACTCTAATTAGAAACATGATCATGGAATATGAGAATATGTTTTGGGACTCTACCTAGCAATTTTTTCAATTTAATGATGATATCATATGTTATTGATGTGAATAACAAGGGAAGACTTGCTAATCAGGTCTATTTTTAAAAAAATAAATATATGATGTAATAAAGGAAAATATATAGATTTTGAAACATTTTGCATAAAATGTATTGTTTGATCAATAATATAGATGGAAAATGATGAAAAAGTCTTTTAAGGCATTTCCACAATTTTATAATCAATATTATGTTAATTGAGTCATTGGGATGAGGGATTTTTAAAGTGGGGAAAGATGTGGCATCCTAATTTTCATGTGTCAAATTTTGAAAGCACTTGATAGTGATTAGTGTTATATAACATGATTAATGATGAGAATATGTATTTAATAATATGCATTCAGGGATATTGAATTTTTATTTATTTGTTATGTAATACCCTATCATTGTTATCTTTATTTGTATATTAATTAATTCATTTTATGTAATTATGATAAATAATTTTGAAGGGATAATCTAATTATTTTATTATTTTATATCATATGGATTTGATATCATGATATAAATAGTTAATTTAGTCTTTGTTTATTTGTGATGTTGGTGAAAAACCCCTATAGTGAGCGACAGTATCATCAGGAAGAATGAACTAGATGCATATTTTTGTAGTAGAGAGAGAGAGAGAGAGAGAGAGAGAGAGAGAGAGAGAGAGAGAGAGAGAGAGAGAGAGAGAGAGAGAGAGAGAGAGAGAGAGAGAGAGAGAGAGAGAGAGAGAGAGAGAGAGTCCAGTGAATTGGTTTACATTCATTTTGTTTTTATTCTAGATATGAAAATTTTCTCTTAATCATGGTGATCGATAGGTCATCATTGTTATCAATTAAAATGCATAGAATTATTTGAATTCATAATTTAAAATTAAATGAATATTTGTGTACAGACATCTAGTTGACCAACTTTATCAGCATGTGTCATTGAATATCTATTTTTTTAGTTCATTAATTCAAGGTAATTAGGTTTGTGACTCAATAAAATTATAAGAATATTTAGATTGTGATCATGATTGATTAGGATCTTGGAATATAAATTATTACATTAATTTGATAAATGGTCTTATATAATTATCATAATTTGAGAGGAAAGATATTTTAGTTTTTCATTATAATTATAATATATTACTACTATTATTGTTAGCTGATAATATTAATATATACATTTTAATAATATTAAAAATAAAATATTTAAATTTCAAAACATAATATTAAAGGAATGATTTATGGGACATTTTTGGTGTCTTACTCACATGGGTATTTAATAGATGATAGTAAACCTCACCCCCACCCTACCCCACCCTACCCCCTCACCACCATTGAAAAGATTTGAGGGATTACAAGCCTAACCACCCGTAAGTTTGACTAATGTGGAAAACATTTATTATGCCTCTAGATTTTACTTATCTAAAGGTGGACATTCCTCATTTTTTGTACCAATAATATCTTCATATTTATTAATATTTTCCAATATAGATGAATAATAGATGACTAGGAGACATACTTGGAAGAATTGAAACATAAAAGTGGCAATTATATTGGGGTGGCTAAAATAAGTCTAAAATAAATTTTGTTTTTGAAATGAATGGGCACAAGGAATGTATAATAGGTCAAGAGGATAGGCATCTAAAACTTAGTTAGCTTAAAAATGCTACCTTGATCTCTTATACCCTTATCAGGCATGTAAAATATACAAAATTGATTACTACATGATTGGATTTTGATTAATTATTGGATAATAAATTATATTTTTTGTATTTGATGGTTGTGTATTTATAATAAATGGAAATCTACTATTAAGAAATGTAAATTAATTTTTTTAACATTATGTGTGTAATAATTTGAGTGTACATAGTGTAAGAGATGCATTATATATATTTAGTAGTTTGTTTTAAAATTACAATAAATGAAGAGGAAGTTACACATTTTGAAGATGCTCAATGTTACAAACCCTATTTTCTTTGTATTCTACATTAAAGAAGAATGAATGTGATCTATGTGTGAGGAATAATCTATGAAGGATGATTTGATTATATCTACATAATGGTAATTTATTGTTTCAATGTTCTTAGACCATTTATGTAGTTTTAATTTGTTTTGTAATATATTTCATTATATATTATACTCCAACCTTATAGGAGTCCGTGTCTTTACCTAAAATCATACCTAAACCTATGTAAATTAATGAACATAACCATCAAGAGAGGGATATAATGGGTGAATAAGGTGCATAGGATTAATATAGAACTTAAATATTCATCACAAACATTTGAAACTCTTTAGGAAACTTATAACAGTCAAACAATCCTTTTTGGGTTTATCAAAGAGAGAGATAACCCTATATTATGATTCCAAAGGAAATATAACTTTGAAAACATTTCCTCTAGTGAAAAGACACCATCCTTATTAATTATTTAGGAAATAATTTGTACAAAGAGCTTTTAAGAGTTTTAGAATAGTATGGTTCATAGGTGCCTAATAAATGATGATTGTGTATGTGACAAGGGTAAAGAGACTTAATTATGTCTAGATAGTGTTTGGAAAATGTATCTATAAGTGAAGCTGGGAGAAGAAAATGTGTGGATATAAGGTATAGGATAAAGGGTACTAAAAAATTACCTTATATTTTGTAACACCAATTGTAAATGTTTGTATAATTACAAAGGCTAAAAAAAACTATTAGAAGGCAACAATGAAAAGATAAAAGTAGAGACAAATGATAGAGTTGAACTTGAAGGTTGTGTAGATCAACTAAGAGAGCAAAGAGGAAATGAATCGTTAGTAAAATTATCATAAATATAATAAAACCCCCCCAAAATTATGTCAAATTATTTTGCCTGTAATCCTTTGTCAAGGTATGAGATAGTTGAAACAAGATGAGTGTGTGTTATTTGAATTTTCCTCTGAATCACATAGAATGCATTAATCATGGATTATGTTATAAGTATGTGATTAAATTAATGACATCATAATTTTAATTTTTTTCTGCGTATAGTTTTTATAAGATGGTTCATATTAAATCATGGAGGATGACTAGTGATGCCACCAATATTACTAAATTTTTATTCAAAGAGGTGGTGATATTATATGGATTTAATTAAAATTATAGTATCAGATAGGGATACTACAGTTTGGATAGTTTTGGAGCTTGCCAAGGAATGTTTTTAGTACTAAATTAAGGTTTTAAATAATAGTATTGTAAATATATTGAGATATTTGATTAGTGAAAATCCTATGCAATAGGATTTGTTGTTAGCACAATCTTACTTTGAATATATGGGATCATCCAAAGAGATATGTTTTAAAGTAAAAATAATGTGTTGTTTATAGATTATGTATGGGATCAATTATAGATGAGTGTTTGAATTTATAAGCATAAATAACATGAATAGAATAAATGCTAAAATGAAAAAATATGCATAATTTATGCATAATGTATATATGGATTTGAAAACGAGATTAGAAAAAGAGGTAATAATTAAAAATATAATGTTGATCAAAAGAGAAAACACAAAAATATTGAATATCAGGGCATGTTGTTAACACACATGTATAATGAGAGGTTTCCGAAAGGAGTGTATAACAAGCTAGAATGGAATAAAATTAGAGGTAAGAAGTACAAAGATATTGTTGATCAAAATAAAAGACACAAAGATATTGAATATTTGAATAGGTTGTTAGTAAACCTATATAATCAAAGGTTTCTGAAAGGAGAGTTTAACAAGCTAAAATGGAATAAAATCAGATCTTGTAAATTTATCAAAATGTTATTAGCCAATGCTTATAAGATTGAATTTTTATATTGATTAGTTATTTCACCTATCTTCAATGTCATTGACTTATACCCATGTTTGGTAGGATAAAAACTTGATGAACAATCAAGGGTAAATTCTTTAACCATTAATTTTGAGGAACAATATCCAATTGAAGAAAAGGAATAGATAAAAGACAATCTGGACATAAAAATTGGCAAGAAGATATGAGGTAGTGAGCATTATAATTACTTGTTGAAATAGATGAATTGAGTAGTTGAAAATTAAATTTAGATGAATGTATTTTGAAAATATAAATTAGAAAAACCAAATAATAATTGATGAGAATGATATCATGGAAAATACATTTTCCATAAGTGTTTCATGTAGGAACCTCAAAGGATATATGACAATATTTCATCACCAAAACAAAATAGTAATCTCAATTTTGCTTTTATATTATCATTTTAGCATTTCATCAAACACTTAACATAATTAAAGATTTAGTTAGAAGTCTTTTAGAAATATTATCCATAGCAAATTATAATGAATTTATGGGTTTGGTATCGATATGGTATGGAAATATTCATTTGGAGGAAGACACACAATGAGAGTTTAAAACACAATTTTTTTTTTGAATAATAGATAAAAAAGGAAACCATATTTTTAATAGTGTTTACTATTCTTATAACATAATTATATTAGTATAGTTTTATCCGAAGGCTACTAGAAAAAAAGATCAAAGGATAATTTTTATACAATAATGAAAATATGAAAAACGTCTCAAAAATAATGAGAAAGGAAGAATTTTTTATAGTGTCTAGGATGGAACATTTTTTGGAATCCATTCCATAATATAACAATGTGATCCTATGATGGTATGAGTGCTTTAAGAGGCATGTTTTTGTTTCAAAGTTATGACTGACACTTTTTAAATATTCATTTTCTTATATTAGGAATGTTTCTAGGTAACACATTGAAAGATATATAGTATGATAGATAGCTTGGGATGTTACCACTTTATATTAAGACAACATTTTGTATTGTACTCTAAATTAACTTCATAGATAACCTCAATCTAGGAACCAATCATGCATTTTTATTATTCTTATATCAACATTGATGGAATTTTAGTAGAGGTGTTGAGTATTATATAATGCATTATGAATAAATCTTGTTTGATCACCTAGAAATGCAAGACACTGTATTTTTCATGTCATCAATCCTTGTGTTAGAACATTTCAATAGCATTTTCCGTTAGTGATATGAGATATTATTGAGTTATGTAATCATTTATGTACTATAATTAGATAAAATAAATCCTCTTCAAGGTTAAACACATTTCATTCAATTAGGATTATGGATACACATAAAATTTTGGTATTGGATAACCTAAATAGCCTTAAATGGAATTGAATCATAAGTTTTAAACCATGGGATATTGTAATCTATAAGATAAGTCATTATAGACATAGTTACACTCATATATAATTACCATTTTTTGGGATATTATACTTTCATTTGAAATACTAAGGATTGGACCAAATTATTATATTTTCATAGATTGATTGATCCTTATATAATATTAATATTGATTCCATATAATGAACCTTATTTTAGTATTGAACCTTCTTGTTTATTAGATATACGTTCAATAATAATGTACATTGACTTGGTTGATATATGATTTTATCTTATGAAATTATTTTCTAAGTTTAAGGGAAATAATAACATGACACATTATAAACTAGGTGTTCAGATCTTCAATAGTAATTATAGAATAATATGGAAGTTAATCCTTTGTAATTTCATATACATATTAGAATATATTCTTTTGTTCATAATTAATCATATATCTTATATATTGATTACATATTGACGATTCTAAACCAATTCATATTAGTCTTACACATTTATATGTCAAAATACATTTGCGAGTTAGACATAATTGATTAATATGAGAATTAGATTAAAGTTTTATAAATATCACTAGCTGTCCATTTTTTTTAGATGTACATTAAAATTAGAGTTAAACTACATTTACTAGTCACCTATTTTATTTGTCATTAATGTGATCATACAAGTATACCTAAATAAATTTTAGGACTGTTATGCCATTATTTACTATATTATTAAGGGAAATAACATGCAACATATTTTATCTACATGGTTTATTTATGATCTATCACTTATTTTGAAATCTAGCATCTTTATGAAAGGGTAGGGACACTATAAATGCAACATAGGTGTGTGAGGGATCCCAAAGGATATATGGTTGGAGAAAATCCCTTCACTTATGATCATCATCTTGTGATATTGATATGGTATTTAAGTGATAATGATGAACTTTAGAACTATGATATATTTCCTTAAAAAGTCTTAATCACATATGATTATTTTGATGTGTGACTATATTAAATACTATAATATTTCATGGAAATATGAAATCATAATTTTACATTATTGTTTAGTTAATTTTAGTTTCTATACTGTCTTGAAATTGAAACTTTTGATAAGAGTAAAGTTGATTTGTTTTACATATAACATTCTTTGAGTTTGTTACATATGTATTTTTAATGAAAAATGGATGTGGACTTGATTTTAATAATTTTCCTCTTACTATGAAGCTTTTTTAGACTTCTCGAAATGAATATAACTATGAATTATGAATGTATCATTGATAGATTAAAATTATACACCTCATAATGAAAGTAATATTTAAATGTGTTCACATACTAACAAAAGTATATCCTAAAGAAACAATCATTTTATAACTATGGAAGCGAAGTCACCCAAAGAAAAATTAGTACAAGTAATAAGGTTAAATTGACTACTCATGAGGTTTGTAACCTGAATAAAGTGCAAAAAGGGAGGGGATCCATCAAATCATTTACATGTTACTTAGGATTCAAATTTTTTTGTTACATAGGTAAAGTAATGTAAAATTGATCTAATATCTCGTGTGGTTATATGCAGAGCTATAGGGGAATGGCCAAAGACTAGTTTTGAAGAATCCATTTCTAAGAATAATTACCATCAGCTGAAGCCGCTAAATTTGATTAGTTTTAAACCTTTGATTTAATTTCAAGGTTAAAATTTTAGGTATTTTATATAACTAGAAAGTAACTTTAATTTGAAGGGATTCATATGTTCATTTACTAGTTTTCAACCATGTTTATTGGAGCTCCACAAGTGGACTCAACACTACTAGAGATCCTAAATTATAGGTGATGTAGATATTTATCCATGTTATAAGGTATTTTTTGTTGTGGTTTTAGACTCTAAAGAGGATAGAGATGTGATTTTCAAAAATCAGGTTCTAGAGTATGAATGAGAATTTGCTACTTGTCAAGCTATGGTTTATGTCATTTTATCTTTTGACAAAATCATTCAATGTTTGACCTATGTGAATGGGATTACTTCATTTACCATTTCAGTTTTGGTTTCAATTTATCTTCAAAGATATAGAAAATTATTGATGTTTTATTGATGTTGTATAGTCTTAATGAATTTATAGCTATCCCCATAAAATTAGAAGGAAAGTAATGATGTTGTAAGAATTTTTTTTCTATTTAAGTTTACCAATAATAAAAATATATACTAAGATTTTTTTTACAAAATTTATTTGGATATGGATTCAAAATCATCCTCTTAAATTTTGGTACCATACTAATTTTAAATTATTAGGCAAATTTGTTAGAGAATTCTTGCTTGAAGATCCCATCATTGAAGGAAGTGTCATCCAACCTATACCTAATTCTTTATTTATATTGATATTACTAAATAACGTATAGTCCAAGTGGATCTGATTATGAGGAATAGACATACCTAGTGGAAGGATACAAGTTTAGAACATAAAAGAGTTAAGGTGTTTGTTAAAAGTGAAGATGAAATTAAAGTAATGATTATGGTCCTAGAAACCCCTAAGGAAATAGATCCATGTGGAGAGATAGCAAATAATAAATTTGTAAATAATACTCCATGTTAATCAAGTGAAGGTGTGATGGATGGGACTCCACTTAAGTCCAATTTCTAAGTTGAAGGTTTGCTAGATAGAGTTCCATTGTTGAATGATAAATTAAGAGATGATATTATACTCTTTATTTATATCTTTATTGAATCAAGGGAAGGAGGTGAATAAATGATTTTTAGTAACAAAAGGAAAGGAAAATGAAAAAAGGAGCTTGAACTGCTGAATATGAACCTCAGATCATGAAGGAAAATGTTATGAAAGGTTCTTAATTATGTTTTGTCTTTTCATTATTTTAGGATTGTTGATGTTCTTTTACTATTATTGTTGTACTAGGTTACATTTTTGTCCATGCTATTGGAAATGTTATATTTTCTAGTTTTTAATGATCGTATTTGTTTAGTTTAATGGGTAGAGCCCTTATTCAAAACCCCTGTTACCAATAATAAAAAACAAATAAATAATTAAAATTAACAAAAAATAATATCAAATCAAGCTAAATAGGAGAGAAAAACAATTTTTAAATTAAACATCATTCATGTCAAACCCTGATAACAATGAATTTTTCTTATAGTGATAGTTTATAATTAAATTAAAATAAAATTATATTCTAACCACAAATAGCAAGGTAATTCTAGTTAATATTGTACATATGATACACAAGTAGGACCTCTAAATATATTTTTCAAATAATAAATCTTTGTTTTTTAATACAAGCCTTATGTCACAAAAAAGTACTTAATCTCATGTTCAAATAAACTAATCAATTTGACTATTTCTTCTATATTTATAGATCAAAAGTTTCATGGAAGTTATCAGTATGCATGTTATATGATTAACAAAAATTTTCACACTAACCTTAATGCTCAACCTAACCCCTATAAATATGATTTGATGAATCCAAATCTTAAAGGAATCACTTAGACTTTAATTTGAAGAAATTATCGAGGGAAAATAAGGAAGTTGGATCTTCTCATGGAATAAATTTAATATAGGGATTCAAATTGAAATATTGTGAGAATGATTTCATGGCAAAAAACTTCTATAATCTTGACTCACTGTAGTGTCTATCATAAATTAAATTTACCACATTGTTCATGTGTACTGAGACTTCTAAAAAATTTCCCAACATTACATTTTATCAAAACATTCCTATACCATCAACCATAATCCCAACTTGATCATCAATTAAAAGTTCCAACTTCAACCCCTGTATTTGTAGATTTATGAAATACTATAAATTCTAGAATTAAATTAGTTAAATAATGAAATAGGGAAATAGACTACATCATCTATGAAAAGTATAAAAACATAAAGAACATACTATTATTGATATGAAACACATAAAATTAAGAAGATTTAAATATAAAAAAAACTTGTGGACTTGGACGTGAGCCAAGAGTAGAGAGACCGAAGATTACAAATAGACAAAAATATGGTTGAGGGCATCTAGGTTTCCTTTATTCATCTAAATCCTTGCTAATTATTTGGACCCATGATGGAAGTGATCTACACATGTAAAATTCATAAATAATTATTAATTAAAATGCAAGACATTAATTTCACCTTAAATGGACAAAACTATAGATAGAGTAAGTGTCTATTATAATAATTATATGTAGTTATTTTTATTTAATAATATTAAACATGTAATAACTAATTTTATGTTATATATATTTTATAAAAAAATTACATTAAACATTTAAGAACTAATTTCATGCTACGCAGAAGATTCTCGAATAAGGAGGGAGGGTATATTTCAAAATATATAAATCCAAAACTCCAATACAAACCATAGAAAAGTGACGTCCAAAACTCTAATTGAAAAATTCAAAAAACTACTCATTATAAAATTAAATCCTATAAAACTTCCTTGTGGTCAAGACATGCATCAATTCCCTATGGGAGTTCATAGATTTTACCTTTGTTCATTATTCAGTTATAGAATCATTATAGCATTGTAGAGTTTTGAACAATTTTAAAATCTAGTTGTGTATTTCATATTTTTAAGCCTATAGATTAAAATACTAACCTATTTATAACTTTATCAAGAAGATTCAGGAAGAAATATAACCAAAACTAGATAAATTATATAAGGTACTCCTATAACCCCAAGCATCTAATGTCATGTTCCAAGAACCTGAGAAAAAAAGAACTTTGCATTTGAGATCAAAAACCTAATACAAACAAATGATTAAGAAAAATTATCTACATTTTACATTATTGTTTGTCATTACTCCTAATGATAAGATCTAGAAAACATTCAAGCTTATCTTTAGAAAAGCTTTATCATCCTATTTAAGCTTTTTTTGATAAACTAATTATTTACTAGGAAATCTGAAACATCAATAAAAAAAAAGGCATCACACAAATGTTTTAAAAATATTGAGCTTGCTTTAAGTTATTTTTAATTTTTTTTCTCTTATCTTAACATCGTGAAGGTAAAATTTATGACATATGATATAAGATATTCACCTATGATTATAAGGCCATTGATGATAATCAAAGGTCTTTTATTCTTAATAAGAGAATATTGAAATGTACATAGGGATGATGTCATGACCTCTTTTATTGCACTGTGGACTAGTACTCATACTCTAAGTTGATTTGGAATTTATTTAATATCTCATTGTCAGAATGAATATATTTTTCTAAGTTAACTTAATTTTTATGATTTTCAAAATTCTATCAAGTCATCAGCAATAAATTACAAACACAATGTACGATTTAATATTTAAAACATAAACCTCTCTCTCTCTCTCTCTCTCTCTCTCTCTATATATATATATATATATATATATATATATATATATATATATATATATATATATGGAATACTTATCCACTACACTAACCCTATGTTCGAAAGTTAGCCATGCAACCATATCGTGCATAGGATTAAAGGAGAATATTATCAGTTCGATAATATTGGAATTTACCAAAGGTTTTTTTAATTAATGAAATAGATTTTCTTTTATTTTTTTGATTTTAGAATTTTAAAACTAATTATATTATTATAAATAATTTAAGATTATTAATTCATTTTATTTATACCTATTAAATCTTACATGGAACCATAACCTAACAATATTAAAATAAGAGTAATCTAACATAAATCTACCCTAACCTACCACCTCATCCAATCCTACACTCTACGTACTAAATCCATGCATGCAAATATGATAACACTTGTTTGGCTAAACCTTCCACCATGTCACATGGAGGGAACAAGAAAAAACACTTAATTCTAACTAACCTTCTTTCCATTTGTATTAATCCACTGCACCGTCGACCACTCAACTCATGCTTCGGCCATACAAACTAAGGGATTTCTACCACATAAAATGTCACTTAAGAATTAGTTTAACCCAATTAGAACATGTAGTAAGTAGTAAATTTAGAGGAAGAGAATTATAAATGTAAGAGAGAGAAAAGGAGGAAGGGGTGGCTAGTATAATTATAAAAGCATTTGCTTCATAGTAGAGAGAAGAAGGTGTCGACAATGGTAGAGGAAGAAGGTGGGTTGACACCAACATAGAGAGAGGGGTCGACGTTAACAAAGATAGATCATTCAATGCCAATAGGGAAGAGAAGGAAGGTCGACATAGCATGCAGAAGAAAGGAGAATCATTGCCTTGAAGCAGTTATTTCAATCCAAATGGAACCACCTTCCATTACAATCAAGGATTTCAACATCATAAGGTAGATATTTTAAGTTATTTAAAATTGTAAGATAAAAAAAGTTATTTTATTTAAACTATAAAATTAATATTTTATTTTATTTAAATTGTAAGATAAATATATTATTTTATTTAAACTTTTAAAATAAATAATTTATTTTATTTAAATAAGAAGTTTAATAATTTGTATTATTTAAATTGTAAGATGAATATAATATTTTATTCAAATCGTAAGGGAAAATATAATGTAATTATTTTTAGAGGACCAAATAAGACTGATTTTTAGTATTACTAGAAATGAAATGATATTTCCACTTGTTGTTATGGAAAGTAAATGATTTTTATAGCAAAAAATAATGTAATATGTAATCAAATATTAAAGAGACATATAACATATAACTTTATCATGATCTATATACCTGGTTCAATGGGAAGAAAAGTAAAATATAGCATTAAATAATTGACTTTTGTTTTCTATATATTTAGATATAAATCTATAAAATACATTTGAATTACTTTTATGCATTAACCTATATTGTGAGAATATTGATTTAGATACATGAAATGACCATAAAGCAATCTAAGTTATCATAAAAAAATAATCTGAGTGGACCCTTACTTTGATTTTTGTTGAACTTTGATGATGAATTTGATTACCATTAAGATTAGTATGAAAATAAATATCCTTCATTCTAGGGTTGAACCCTCAAATTTTAAAACCATACTTTTAAACATTTAAAGTATTTAATTAAATTCAAGTTTAATAAACTTCTTATGTATAAGTTATTAGTTTTATAAAAGTTTACCTAAATAGACTAAAGATATAATTATCCAGGATAAACATGGTTGAAAATTGACATGATGACTAAACTAGGAGATGATGATTTTGAATTCCTTCTAAAGAATTTTATTTTGAAATATAATGAATTAATTTATTTCAAGTATTCTTTGCTTTTCAAATCTCAAACTTAGATAAAAAATTTAAGGTTAAATAAAACTACGTAGTGTTCAGTATTAAGCAATGCTTCTCACTCATGTTTACGGGTAATGCCATCAAACATGAGTTACTACATCCATAGCCTAACATAGATCCAATAACAACATCTGGGACTCATCCCTATAAACTATCAGAGAGAAATAAGGATCATGTCATGTCATTAAGACCAAAAGGTGGGATAATCCCTCTTGGTCATCAACACTAATCAAGATAAGAAAATGATTTTGACTATATTAGATGATTATAACTTGTGAACCTATAAAATAGAATGGAAAAAGTATATTTCTTACTCAAAATTTAGTACCACTAAAAAGGAGTAATGAAGACTATAATTGAGAATGTTAAACCAATTATTATCAAGAGACCACCAATCGTATGGCTTTCAGATAAAATAACTTTGGCAACAACAATTTTAAGGATTAGGTTGATTAAAGTAAGGATACAAAATATTGTTGATGTAAATAAAAAGTAGAAATGGGATGCATCTTGCCTAATTTATTTCTATTTCTTGTTAAGATTTAGGGCTATTTTAGTAAAACAAGTATTCAGTAACTTTAGCTGATATATTTTATGCTCCCATTTGGGTACTGATCATAGAGGAACTATCTATGTAAATAGGCCTTAGCAAAGGCTACATACCTTGATTCATATTTCACATGAAGCTTAAAATAGAAAATAGAACTACATACATACTAATCCTTGATCCTGTTTGAAACTAGGTATGTAGGCAGTCTGAGAAGTGAATGATCCTTCCAATACGCAAGTGAATTGGATGGGGTTTGAGGTTATGCACTAAAAAATATTAAAGTTAAATGAAAAAAAGACTATTATAATAAGACTGTATTTTAGATAAACAAAGCAAAGATAATAAATTGGTGATATATTCAAAAGGATCCCGATTGGATCATCATAGTTCCTAAGGATTTAGGCCAAATTCTAAGGTAGAATGCAGCTTTTTTTAATATATTTTATACATGCTACTATCATGATGACCTTGATGATTATTTAGTAGAGATGAGTGGTGAACAGTGAGTGAATCAAGATCTGGTTGATCTTGATGAGTCAAGTCTTCAATCAAAGTATAACCTACTCATGTGTAGATGCATAACCTATATGGTTAGATACTTGCCTGATTGGTAAAGGATACCCAATAAGATAAAGTATACCCAAGTTATATTCATAGACAAATATTAATTAAATAAAAAAATTATGTTTTAGGATTAGAAAGTGACCTCTATATTGTGATATCATATCATATATTTTAAAGCTAGGCCTTAAGCCTACTATGACTTCTGCTTATTAAAATATTAGTTATTAATGTTAAATATTTGAGAAAACTAAAATCATGAGAAAATTAAATTCATTAAACTAGTTAAAATTTGGTATAATAATGATAAATTATGAAATGGCTCATGGAAAAACATCAAGAAAAAAAAAATTACAAAGAAAAAAGGGAAAATAGAAATTATATCCACATTAAAAGAACCTATTTACATTTATGACTTAGATACAATAGCTACAATCTAGAGTAAACTCAAATCTTTGAAAGTGGAGCTAGTTAAAACAAAACTAGCTATGATTGAACCTTTAATCAAATGTCCCTTTAAGAGGCCCTAAAAAATATGAGATTTTCCATTGGGAATGGGTTTTGATGCACCATACATAAGCCTTGAAGTATGTAATAATATAACTGATGCCACTAATATGTGGTTCACTCAAAAGATGAAGTTCCTGAAGAAATAGAACTAGATGAAGAAAATTCTATTTAAATTTTTTTTGGAATTAATGTTATAGTCATAAATTTTATCCTCCATAAATCTAAGAACTCTATGTAATAAGAAGATGATTGAGATTATCAAATGCTTACTTTTTTTTCATTTATATGTGTGATGGTAATCAATAATAGAATGTATGAGAAACTAGAGTTTTCCAAAAAAAATGAATTATGATATAAATTATCTTGAATAAAAAATTAAGGGATTATGTTATTTGTATCAAGAAACCAAATTTCAAGACCTAGACAATCAACTAGGAATCGAAGAGAAAATGTGAGATACACAAAACCCATCAATGAAAATGTTGAACCACAAGTTCCAAAAAATAGAGAACCAGGGATAGATGCCTTCATCAATTTTTTGACCAAGCAAAGAGATAAAATAGAGTCAATTAATTAGGTGATTAACAATCTTAATTCAAGGCAACAAGATGACTAAAAGATATTGGAACCTAACCTTGATAATCCACCTAAAGAAAATCCACCACTAGTCAATGAAATGAAGGTTGTAGCTCTCATAGTTGAAGTTTCATTTTATAATATACACAAGGATTTGCAGAAGTTTCTACTCACTAATTTTCATGAGATATAGTTAGGTGAAGGATTTAAGAATTGGCTAAATGAGATGGAGAATTACTTTGACTTGAGAAACTACAATGATGCAAATAAGGTGTTGTAGGGATCCTACCAGCTAGTAGGAGAGGTACCTAGCTAGTGGACTAGCATGAAGGAATTAAATGGAATGACCAAAAAAAATTTGACCTAGGATCAATTTGACCACCATTTCAGGAAGAGACAGTTACCCTAAGGCTAGGAAGCATGCCAATATAATAGTATTGGGATAGATTCACAAAATTAATTATGTGCCTATGTACTAAAAAAGATGAAAGAATTTAGACTAAAAAGTTCATCCTAGGACTGAATGTAAACATCAGGGTGGGAGTAGATATGCATGGCCCTGAGAACATGAATGAAGTGCTATAAAAATCACTCAAATATAAATGTAAATTGTAAGCCCTAGCTGCATCAAGACAAAACTTTAGCAATGCTAGAAATAGAGCCTTTAAAAGTAAATAAGATTTCATAGGAGAGCAAGTTGTGGATAAAAACCCAAGAGCAAATCCAACAGGCAGAGTACACCTAACCAATAAAAATCAGATAAATACTTTTGGAAGGAAAAAAAATATGGGAGAAGATAATAACAGGAATGATCAATAGAATTACAATCACCAAATGTATCCTCCATAGATTTTTGGTGATGTCCTGAGGAACCAGTACCAAAAGGCCTTCCAAGAGAATGTTTTTCTGATGGAGGAAATCACTTTTCCCTAGAGTGCCAAAGTATGTAGGGACAGATAAGGGCCAATTAGCCTTAGAGAGGACCATATCAAAGGATCAATGCTACAGTGAGAAATCACCAAAATAGATATTAGAATGTGCCAATTGAAGCTATAGGTAATTTATTAGGTAAACCTATTTCAGTTCTCATAGATATTGGTTCATCAAAATGTTTCATTTCTCTAAAATTGGTCAAAAATGTCTCTTTTAGTGAATCACATGAATGCATCATGGATGTTCTAGTATGGGGATAAGGCAGTCAAGGAAATGTCTCAATGTCTACCTAAGGAAAAAATATAATTTCCAGAATTTGAGATAAGTTTAGACCTATTTTTAGCACCTTTAAGAGCCTATTATGTGATAATAGGGATGAGTTGGCTCACTAAGCACCAAGCCGAAATAGACTATTATAGAAAGTTGGTTAGGTGTTTCAGTGATGAGGGGAGATGGGTCATGATTCAAGGGGGTCATAGGCCCATTTAAATAGAAACCATACCAGCTATGTAGTTGAAGAAGGAAAGAAGGAAGGGAGCTCCAATTTTCATGGTAATGATAGATTTTAAGGATGAAAGCAAACATGAACCAACCCTGGAAGGGTATCTATTCCTAAGGGAATATGAGGACGTGTTTCCTAAATAATTAGATGAAATGCCCCCTAAGATAGAATTCTATTTCTCAATAGATATTGTACCTAAAGCTGAGCTAATTTCTAGATCACCCTATAGAATGAACACAATTGAGTTAATGGAACTTAAAATTTAACTAGAGAAACTCTTGAGTAAAGGATTTATTAGACCAAGTGTGTCTCCTTAGGGAGCACTAGTCTAGTTTATTAAAAAGAAACATGAAACTCTAGGATTATGTATTGATTATAGAATGTTGAATAAGGTCACGATTAAAAATAGATATCCCCTACCTCATATAGAAGACCTTTTTGAGAAAATAAAAGGAGCAATGATTTTCACAAAAATTGACATTCAATCAGGATATCATCAGCTAGGAATTAAGAAGGAGGATATTCAAAAAATTGCTTTTAGGACCAGATATGGACACTATTAGTTTATTATAGTACCATTTGGGGTAACAAATGATCCTTCAAAATTTATGAAATTAATGAATAGTGGGTTTTATAATTACCTAGATAATTTTGTCTTCATTTTCATAGATGACATTCTCATTTACTCTAAAAATGAGGAAGAACACTTAGCACATCTTCAATTAGTTCTTCAGAGGTTGAGATAACTTAAACTATATGATAAGTTGTCCAAATATGTGTTCTTTAATAAGGAAATTCACTATTTAGGCCTCATCATATCCAAAGAAGGAATTTTAGTAGCTCTAGACATGTTAAAGGCAATAATGGAATGGCCAATTCCTAAGAATGTATCAGAAAAAAGGAGTTTCATGGGGTTAGTAGGATATTATAAGAGATTTATTGATGGTTTTTATAGGATAACCAACCTAATTATGACATTACAAAGGAAAGGTAAGAAGTTTATATAGACATAGTTGTGTGAGAAAGCTTTCCATATTCTAAACGAAAATTTGATATAGGCACCCATCTTGAAGGTACCCGATCTAAATAGACATTTTATGGCTGTAATAGATGAGTCCATCGAAGGATTGGAAGGAGTACTCACTCAGAATGATGGCATAAATGCATATGAGTCTAGGAAATTGAAAACACATGTAGTAAATTATGCCCCTCATGATTTAGAATTGATGGTAATTGTGCATGCGTTATAGAAGTGGAGACATTTCCTTATTAGAAAACTTTTCAAACTAAACGCTGACCATAAAGGGCTAAAGTACATAAGCACTCAACCCAATCTGAATGCTAGAAAAGAAGGTGGTTAGAGTTTATGAGTGAGTATGATTTTGAAATTGAGTATATCAAGGGAAAATAAAATAGGGTTGATAATGTTTTGAGTATGAAAAGACACCTGATGAATATAACAATGGCTAGATTTAATCTAAAATGGAAAATACTAGAAGGATAAAAGTAAGATCCTTGGTATAATAAAGTAATAATAATGATATAAGGAAATTCAAAATACCCAAGAACTAAAGAATATACCTTAGATGGTGAGGGTTTGCTTCTATATAAGAATAGGATCTATGTTCTAGATATAGAAGACATAAGGAAGATAATTTTGACTGAAGCTCATGATGCGCCCTACTCAGGTCATCCAGGTGTAAAAAAACTGTATGTCAATCTTAAAAAACTATACTTTTGTCAAGGGTTGAAAAGAGATATAGTATTATATGTCACATGATGCTTGAAATATCAGAGGGTTAAAGCAAATGACTAGCATCCTCTAGGAATTTTATAGGCACACAGCATTCCATAATATAAATGGCAAGTTGGTATCATAGATTCCATAAAAGAAGTACCTATGACACCATACAGGCATGATGCTATTATGGTGGTAATCAACAAGCTTACTAAGGTGGCACATCTCATACCTGAGAACTTGACTGACTATGTACCGACCTTAACCAACTGATTTGTGAAGGAAGTGGTTATTGCATGAAGGTCTAGAAAAGATCATATAAGATACAATTTACATATTTATTTCAATGTTTTAGATGACTATACAGTGACCTTTAGGTACACAATTAAACTTTATCTTTGCATTTCATCTCGAGACCAAAAATATAAAGGACAAATCAGGCTATATAAGACCTCCTGAGGATGTAATGTATGGATCAACAAAAAAAATGGGAAACTTATCTCCCATTAGTATAATTTTCCTCTAATAACTCATTTTAAACACATTTAGTTATGGTTCCATTTAAAGCTCTTTGTGGGAGAAGCTATCAAGCACCACTTAGTTGGGATAACCTTCATGACAAAATAGTAATCGGTCCTAAAATGTTGAAAGACATGGAGGAACATGTGAAATTTATAAGGCTAAGTTTGAAGGAAACATCAGATAGATAAAATATCTATGCAAATAAGAAGAGAGTTTAGAGAG
>JARHVA010005094.1:577500-617500 GCA_037957365.1 Torreya grandis
TTAGTTTAGATAAATAAATAAAAGATAATAAATTGGTGATATACTTGAAAGGATCCTGATTCGATCTTCATAGTTCCTAAGGCTTTAGGCAATATTTTGGGGTTGAATGCAATTTTTTGTTATATGTTTTATACATGATACTATCATGATGACCTCCATGCCTATCTGGTAGAGATGAGCTGTGAAAAGTGAGTGACTCAAGACCTGATTGATCCTAATGTGTCAAGTCTCTGACTAGAGCATAACCTACTCATGTGTAGATACTTAACCTGCATGGTTAGATGCATTTTCTATTTGGAAAATGATATTAGATGCCTAACCTATATGGCTAGATGCTTACCTATTTGGAAAAGGATATTAGATGCCTAACCCATATGGTTAGATGTTTGCCTGGTTGACAAAGGGTATCCAATAAGATAAAGTATACTTGAGTTCTATTCATAGACAAACTTAAATTAAATAAACAAAAAATAAAAATCTATGTTTTAGGATAGTAAATGTGGCCTCTATAGATGCTGACAAATGTTTTTCCCATGCCTAGACCCACAAATATATGCCTAATTATTGGAACCCATGGATTTTGTGTTAAAACCATGATCGCTACCACTATTGTAAAAATAATGTCCAATGGAATTATTGATTTATTTGACCCATAAATTTAATTGATAAACCCTTCGATTATATAAAAAATAATGGTTTCCATAATGGTTCCGCTCACCATGGTTTCCTCCAACAATAATAAAAAATTTCCCTTAAATATAGTTTCAAATTAATTTTAAAGAGGGTTTCAAAAATAAAAAGAGATGATAGGTAATAAATTTTGAATCTCCCTCATGTTTTACCAAGTGATCCTATTTTTACCTGTAAGAATGTACTTTTGGTTATCGACTCAAAATCATCTCAGACTTATAACACAACACTAGATATTAGTCTTGTAATCCAAATAATAAAAATGAAAATAACATTTAGGGTTAAATCTAATTGATGTTATGTTAATTGTTATATAATAAGATTTAGGATTCACATATGAAGTCCTATAATATTCTAAAATGGCTAAGAATAGTTGTTACCTGATCTATGATTTGGGTTATATCTTAATTTATAATCCCAACCATAATTCTAGATTTGAGGCTTTCAAAGTCCATATTAAGAGAGAGTCCATATTAAGAGAGGTATTTTGAAAAAACTAGCTTCAAATTTTGAAAAAAATGTTTCAGATTTTGTCTCCTAACTTAAGATGAACGCATAAAATAGTGATCAACCAAAAAATGGCTTCTTGATGAGAAATCATTGATAATATACCAAACATGGATTAATAAATTTTAATATGATTTTTTAAATTTTTATATAGTGAATATTAGGATATTCTAAACATGGATTAATTAATCTTCACAAGACTTTTACAAAAAACACAGTCACCAAGCTATAGTTTCATTTTTAGTGGTTTTCAAAAGTGTGTGACAAGGTAAATGGATGGAATATATTATGTTATCTATGTTTTGACCCCCCAAAAAGTAATTGACTATTTGTTTTTCATTAAAAAGAGACAAATTAGTTTAAATAAAATGGCTAGGTAGACAATAAATATATACGTCTATTATATCCAAAGAGAAGGCCCCCAACACTAGTATAAATTTCCAGCTATAAAATATGTGGATTCTACACAATTAAAGACAATCATGTTGAAAATTACTCTGCACTTATTGTTCCAGCACCACCTTCCATTCTTAAAATATCTCAATAATTTCGTATAAAAAATAAAACCCTTCAATTGCTTAAACAGGTAAGAATAATATACAATCTTGTGAGATTAATACATATATTCTAGAAAATAGATTTGTATTGTTGTTCAAATATACAAAGAAAATTTGTTGCAATGAAATCTAAGATTACATATGCTACATGCATCTTTTCTTGTGCGTGTTCCCTAATATTTTGGCTCTCATATGAGACACAAACAGAATAATAGGGGTTTTTCAAACTCTCTAGCAGTGATACTGAACTAACCTAACACAAACGAAAACGAGTGCAAAAAAGGGATCATGAGAATCAAACCATATGCATGTTTAGGATAAATAAGGTCTGCCTCTACCACTTAGTCAAAATAGATTGTCATATGATGCAATTGCAAGGAAGTCTATCCATGCAGAGAGTAATGTGAAGCAAACAGGTAGTTGATCTACTATATAATAAAATGAGGGTAGAGAATTTAATCTAGATTGAGGCATTGTATCTATGTTGCGAATATTGGATTCACAAACATTATGTCAATGCTCCTACACAAAATATTTGTCATGAATATATTTCCTAGTGGTGAATGATCATTATAGACTAAACATGTTTAGTTGGCAAGGCAGAATGTTTAGTTAATGCTTTTATGTGTTGTTGAAGGTAGTTTAGGGCTTACACGAGCTGATATACCTAAGAGATGTTGATGTTTCAAATTCCAATGGAGAATATAAAACACAAGCACAATAAAAAAACAACCTACATCAAATTTTATCCATTGCAGAGGCTTTTGGGAAACAAATTCTAATATAGCAAGTTCATACTATGATTTGTGGAGGATATTAAACAGGAAATATGACATTAATAGTCTTTCCTATAATAACATCTTCACAATTTTGACTAATTACAAAACAGTTAAATAGGTTTTTTCATATTTTTTGTTAAAAAATGTACATAGTAACTATTGCAAAATAAAAAATTATTTAATATACAAAAAAATAAAGAATTTTTATTAGCCGAGAAGAAACAATTTAATCAAATGTTAGAGGAAATTAATTCCTTTAGTTATCCTTTCGAGACTAATAAATATTGATGGCATACAAATCAAGTAGTGTTTGCTTGACACCATAGTTTTGAGGTTTTTACACTGTACTATATTGATGGTATATGAATTGAGTAGTGTTTCCTTGACACCATGGTTTTGAGGTTTTTAGAATGTACTGAAGCACAGAGTAAAATTTCAAACCATATATATGGATGTATGTAATATGGAGTAAATATTAAATAATTGAAGCACTTGGTTTTATTTAGTTGACAGTGAACCAGCTAACCAAAATCCTTAAATCCATACTATCGTGCTTTTGACATGAACTCATAAACGAGTATAGAATATAGGTAATATTTTCTTGTCCATCAACTAATAAACAAGTATATATTACAGGTAATCAATGGAGCTCGGCCAATATTTATTTCAGTCGATTGCATATATAGCATGTCTAGTGTTAGAGATTTATTTTCGATGCCATGTTGTCTGCACTGGTATATGAATATTTCTGTAGCATTTTAAGGGCCTACTGGAATAAGTCGTTGGCAATGGTGTTATAAACTGCGGTTGTGGGGTGAAAGCTATCGGAAAATACATATTTTGATGCGTCAGGACAGGTTGGGCTATCCTCCATGAATAACAACCCTTCTTAGCTTTTTCAAAACCTGCCACAAAAGAAGTTACATTTTCAGTGATATTACGTTTTCATACATATTGTAAGATATTTTATGCTTTCACAGTTTATGATAAAAATAACAGAGACCTCCTTAAATAAATTGTATGTACAATTTTTCTATCAATTTTTAGATCACATCTCTATCCATCACCGAAAAGAACACATATCATTGTTCTTATGATGTTACTTAAAAGACAACTTCACATTACATTGCTGAAGGGACTGGTAAGAGGCAATATTACCGTATTTACTAGGATATTTAAGGATGTCATAAAGCTTATCGTATATATCTAAATATCAACTTCGAAGCCCGGGAAAACTGAGATTGGTATTGATTCAAGTCCTTAGCGTATGCATTATCCACTAAGTTGTGCGGAGTAATTTGTGAAAGAAAACAGCTAATGGAAGCAGCCCAGTGATACCACCCTCATAATTTGCACTCTGTTGACGAATCATTTCAATTATTTTGTTAAACAATTTTACAAACTTGTTTCAAATTAATTTGTAATTTTCGAGAATAGTTGTGCCTATTTATGATTTCAACATTTCAGACCTATTAGAGTGAGAAGTGAAAACTTGTATTCTTATACTCTATTTTTAATAAAACACCACTGTAAAAATACCACTTATAAAAAAACAGAGATATACATATAAAACAAAAGATATCTATGCCTTTTTATATATTAATGTTTCCAAAAACCAGAGCTTACATAAAGAAAAACAGAATTAGATGACTCGCTTGTGCATACAACTATTAATCCTTTCTATTTACTATGTTCTTCTCTTACACCGTTGCTGTATTCTTCTCTTACACAGCTGCTCTGCTCTTCTCAATCTGTTCTGCCGCTATTGTAATACTATTACTGCTGTTATGCTCTCTTTATCGTTGTTGTTCTGCTGTTATGTTCGGTTACGGCTCAAGACAAAATTTTATATACATTATAATATCTAGAATGCTCCTTTTCATATCGTCCAAAAAAAAAATCCCAGATTGTCCGTTTCCTATTCTAGATGATTCGATTGTCCTCTACATGGTTCTATGTATTGATGGAGTAATTCAGCACATTTAATGACAAGCTAGGGGTAGAAGGATTGATTTTGAAAGAAGCCAATGCTTATTACTTTCAACACTCTCCCTTATGCTTGACTTCGGACTAATCAAAGATGCCCGAACTTCCTCTTTAAGGCGCTCAAAAACTTCATTTAACAATGCTCTTGTAAATATGTCAGCTGTTTCTTTGACCTGTAAAATTTTTAATTAATTTATTTATTTTTCATTTGTTTTTTTATATTGTGATATTTTACGGTTATGTGTTTACTATGTTCATGGAAATCTGAATTCTTTGATAGAACTATAGAAGATAGTTTATCATTAAAAAAATTTATCACTTCTTCTTGCATTTCATTTAAATTTGATAAGATTTTTCTGTTCCAAATAGTTTGACAAGATGCTGAATTTATTGTAATATACTCAGCTTTTATTATGGAGAGTGACATAAAAAGTTGTTTCTTTCAAGACCATGAGATAACTCCACACCTAACTGAAAAACATACCTAGATTTACTATTTTTATAATCAATACTATCTACCCAATCATTATCTATATAAACCACTAACGCAAAATTATTAAATGTAACATACAAATTTTTATGGTATTTTGGGAGATTGATATATCTTATGATTCAGTTTCTTGCTTTGCCAATGTGCTTCCTTTGTAGTCTTCATGAACCTAGAGATTAGACTAACTAGATACATAATGTCTAGTCTTGTTGTTGTTGAATACATCAAACTTTCGACCAAATTCATATATAATATTGGATCCACATTGCTACTACAACCATCTTTGCTCAGCTTCAAACCTGTTACTATTGGTGCTGATGCAAATTTATTATTCAACATCTAAAAATAATTACAAAAATTATTTAGCATGTTTGGATTGAGATATGAAAATGTCATCATTTAGCGTTTGTTTAACTTCAATACTAAGAAAGTATTTTAATAATCTGAAATCTATCATTTCAAATTCTTTCTTAATTTATAATCTAAACTCTTATATTCACGAATTTTCATTTGTAATAACTATTAAATCATCTACATGTAAGTCAACAATTAAATTTTCTACCAGATTGTTGGATTTGATGTAGAGTGTAAGTTTGTTGCTACTCTTGCTAAAACCATTAATCAACCTATATGAATCGATGTGGTTGTACCATCCCTGAGGTGCTTGCTTGAGCCCATACAATGCTCTATTTAACTTACAAACCTTTTCTTCATGACTTGGAATCTCATATCCTAGAGGATGCTACACATAAACATCTTCTTGTTGGACTTTGTTTAGGAATGTTAATTTGACATCCATCTATTGCACCATTTGGTTATGTTGAGATCCTATTTCAAAAATAGTTCTCACAGTTTCCATTCTTGCAACAAGTGACAATGCTCTTTGTAGTCTATTCTAGACAAACATTTGTATTCTTTTACAACCAGCCTTGCCTTATGTATTTTGATTTTTCATTTTACAATGTTCTTGGTTTTATAAACACACTTGAAAACAATAGCTTCCTTTCCTAATGTAAGGTTTATCAACTCCCAAGTCTATTTTTTCTCACTTTATTTTATTTTCATATCCATGGCTTCACATAATTTTGTATCCTTCATAGCTTCTTTAATGTAAATAGGATCAACATAAAAAATTAACTAAATTTTACAAATTCATTGTTATAGTATTCATACCAGGATCCCTCATGTATCCCCTTCAAGCTTCTTCTTTTCCTTGAAGTATCCCATGAGTGATGTTGCATAGGTGATGGAGTAAAACTTTCTCCTATGTTTAAAGTAGTAGACAGTGTAAAATCTTGTGAAAAATGCCTTATCAGTGATAAAAGTGTTCCTTGAGTGACACTTTGATTTCCAACTTGATTGTTGGTACTTAGAAAATACATAGATGGTATTGTCATTAAAACAAAACTCCACCTAGGTACTTAAGTTGAATTATTATTTTAATCCCATAGTTCATCTTTATCTTTGAAAATGGCAACTCTACTGATTATTAACTCTTTTGTAACTAAATTTTACAACCTACAGCCTTTTAATTACTTTTTATATTTAATTAAAACAAATTTCTCTCCTCTATCATCTAATATCTTCATTTTTTATATAGGCATATGTGCATATGCTACACAACCAAAAAAAATGTAAATGCTCAAAATTTTACTTTTTCTTATTCCATACCTCCTGAGGGGTCATATTATGAACACTTTTTTGGGGGCATCTAGTTAAAACATAAACTGCACATGCTACAACTTCTACCTAGAATTCATTTGATAGTCCCTTAGCCTTTAGCACGCTCCAAACCATTTCTTGAATACCTTTATTTTTTATTTCTATGACACCATTCTTTTATTTTATATACATAGTGGTAATTTTTTTCTTAATTCAATTTCTTTGAAAATAACTAAAAATCCATTTGATATGTATTTCACTCTATGCCTGCCTGAGTAGCCCTCTATAAGTTATAAGGACCCTAACATAGTGTCCATTCTATTTTCCAACTAGGGCCTTGAATTATACCAAAGGCCTCAGAATTATGCATTGAGAAGTAAACCCATCTTTTTTGCTAAAATCATCTATGAAGTTTATGAAATACTTTGTTTTACTAAGAGAGAGCATTTGCATAGGACCACACAAATATAAATGAATGAATTCAAGTGGAGCTCCTTCTCTCCAATATTTATGAGATGGAAAGACATTTCTATGTTATTTTCCTAAAATACAACCTTCAAAATTGTTATCATGTTGTTCAATCAAAGGTAACCCTCTTACCATTTTATTTTTATACAATAAAATCAAGAACTCAAGTGACCAAATCTAAGATGCCACAACCTTGATTGATCTACCATTGATCCAAAACTCATAAGTTTTCATTGACATATATTTCAAGAAGACAAAAAATAACATAGTAAAAATAAATTCTTTGAGAAGAGATGTTTTATTACTCAAGATCACAATACAACTGTATGCTTATCTCTAGGAAGAGATGTATATTTTCTAATACTTAATGTGATCACATTATTTTAAATAATAGCATGATTAAATTATTAATTTGATCACATTATTAGGTGATCATGTTATTATTGTTTTAAATAACATGATCATGTTAATAACGTGATCAAATTACCTATGCCTCTAAAAAAATAAAAAAATAAAATCTGAATGAAAAATCTTTCATTTTGCATTTGTTTTTCATTTCCTAACCAGACCTTTTGTGATCACATTTTGGGTGAGATGGATAAAACCTTATTAATAAGTCACTAAATTCATCCCAAGATGTTTTTAAATTATATTTCCACCATGTAGAAGAGGTAAGTGCTAAAAATATACATTTGTTAACCCTAAATTTTAGTAATTTTTAGTTATTTTCGTTATTTAATCCTAATTTTTAGTAATTTTAGTAATTCTTAGTTGTAATTTATTTATTGTAAATACCTCATCCTACTAACCCTCATAACATGCAAAATAACCCTCTTGTTCTTCCTCCTAACCCTACACCTAACCCTTTACAAAACCCTCGTATTCCACCTCATATCCCTCCACCTAACCCTCCTAAAGTTCCACAAAATCCCCCAAGTAGTCAGGAGATTCTAATTTCCAACATTATGGGAAATAAAATTAAAATTTAATAATTAATTGGGAGAATGAGGGATCCCACTTCCATAAACTCCCATTGTATCAATATATCCAATTCCCTAAAGACATTATTAGGTCAAGTTAAATTTATAACAAATCAAACTGATAAATGAACTTCATAGTGGGCTAGTTTTAGGTCTTATTATATTGATAAATTATTAGAACTTGAGGTCTATAACAAATAAATATCAAAAAATCCATCAATGCTGACATAGTTTAATCACAACCAATTTTTGGGATCGATGGTGGATGGTATTTCTTGAATAAACTCAACTATTAATGTGTCGTATATGTTATGTCAAACTATTTTGATTATACTGAGTTTTAGGGCTGATGGAAAGGCTATGTGCAAGATCAACTAGGTGCATGTCATGTACCTAATCAGCCTACAAAGATCAGTATCCAAAAGCCACTTGAGCTTCAAATCCCCTCTATAGTTTATTAGTTTGTGTAGATCAATATTACTTATTCTCTTATTTTACTCATTGATACACTCATTCCACATATGGGTAGGCTCTCACAGACCAATGCTAGAGATATTCCACCCAATGTGCATGCCCAACGCACCCTTGTAGTCCTGATGGAGTTATGTGCATTGGATCTTCCAATGATGATGGAAGTAGTGGCTCATGGGGATTTGATAATATTCTTATGATTGGTGAGTTTTTAGCATGTACATTTAGTGTATAGAAGTCATCAACTACATAGATGCAGGTTTATTTTATATAAATGTCATGATAAATTTAAGTTATATTTACAAATTTTATTTAACTAATAATTAATTTACATAGAAATTGAATAATAGATATCATTTTTTATTTCATAGGAGGTAAAGGTGCCTTCATCAACACAGTCTACATTTGAAACATTTGATTTAACATAGACATTATTTATATTTTTAGATCTAGCTACTGGACCATCCACTATTTCATCTATCTCTTTTAGGATGATGCCTTTTAATTTTATAGAGGTAAAATTTTGTGTTAATCTTATGCTCTATGCACATTTATTCTATGTATATTTGAATTGTAATTTAAAGTTAAATTTATCTATCAAGTATCTTAATGCATAGGTTCTGAAAAGCTTCCTTGGTATGGATGAAAACACACACTTACCTCTACCAAATACCTAGCTCTAATATTTTCTTGTCCGTATTTGTCTTTGATCTTCAGTGTCTTTATCTCTTTAATCAATTTGTATTTACTAGGTTTTTCTTGTTTACTCTTACCTACTCAATGTCTCTTAAGCCTCATTATATTCACTTAATCCTCTATCTCTACTTGATGTCATTTTACTAATGAACTACCTCTATAATATTTACTTTTAAGATCAACCTCCTTAGTTCATACTCTATTTTCATGTTCTCTCTGTTTATCCTTAATCTATTCTTTACAATATTCTTCTGTGTTTTTATAGGTCTACATGAAAATTTGATTTTATCCTTCCAAAATACTTATAATATCATCTTCCTAATCAATTACATCTCATTTAATGCATCCAACCATTACACACAACCCCCAAGCTTCAAATCTTAACTTAACTCTTCCTTCCTTTTTGACACCTCCTTTCTACTAGACCAATTTTGAGGCAAACATCCTTGGTTTGAGTAAAATAAAAATATCCTAAACAAGCCAAACCCATATTAAAATACCCCTTTACATTATATATCTAATGTAGGGACTTTCATAACCTAACTCTCTTTGGAGTACACCTAACTCAACACCCCTTAGGATTAATTAGGTCTCATAGGCCTAACTCAAGACTAATAACTGTGAAACCATACTAGTTGGACTCAAATCAACATTAAACCTTATAACTATTATTTATAATATATTATTACACCTATATACAATTTTTAATGACTTTTCATTAGTTAAATCACTTATTATCTCATTTTCTAGTTTCAAACTTTTGTTGTCTTAATCCTCCACCTACCTGAGAGAATAATAAATGAACTAGAATGACAATTTGATCTTACCTTACCCCAAACATCTTCTCAAACTATTAATTTTACTTTATCAACACTAAATCACTCCTAACGTGTAGTTTTACCAAATTTATGTACCCCTCCATCATGACTATGTCAATAAATAGGACAAAAAAAAACCCTTAAGCCCCTTTATCTTCATTAAAGATAAATTAAAATAATGACACACATGGAAAAAAATATACCACAACATTAAAAATACCTTAAATCATATCCTCTATTTCCAATAACATTAAATGCTCTTTCTTTATGACTATGCAAACTCATAACTGTTAATAATTGGGTTGTATTTAGTCTTCCCATGTATTTTATATTTCATCAATAGTATTGAGACATTCTATGTGTTTAAGTTTAATTTAATATATCTCCTTTATCCTTTGATCATATTTAATCATTTATAATCACACTTTAAACTAACTATTTTCTCCTCTATCGAACTATGCCTAAAGATAAAGTATTGAAACTTGGGATTCACCACTTTGAACCTATAGGCTATTTACTTGAATCTTATTTGACAATAGATACGAACACCATACGATTGATAATAAACTAATAGACACTTACTTACATTTTACTATATCAAAATAAGCTTTAAAATTGAGGACAAAGTTTTTGATATGTCTCTTATTCCTTTTCTCTCCCTAACTTTTCCTTGTTGAAGTGATATTATTCTTTCCACCCCTAATTTTCCACTCACATTTCCTACAAGTATTATAATTTTTATATTACCTCCAACATGAAAATTAATTTTTATTCTTGTATTTTTCATGTTTCATGGAAATTGCATTACTTTTCATAATATGTATGTTGAAATACATTTCCATATATATCTTTGTTTAAATTTGAGAAAAACTTGTGATATATATATTTGATACTTTATATAAAAGTAAGAGAGACATTATTTACATGAATAGTTGATATCTCAAAGAGACACTACTCAATATATATGATCCAATATAGACATAGGAATTTATATTACAATGTCATCTGCATAGTCACTAACAAAGGTATATAATAACTTGTAATCTAGAATTGGAAAAATAGACTTGTTTTAATAATTTTACTACATAATTGGGGTAAATATAAATTATGTTTATATATTCCATATTTAGGGTTGTCATATGACATCTTAAAGTGGAAACCAAATTATTATTAGGGTAACTTCTTGTGTTTCCCCTATATTTTAGATGCCTTTTCGAATAATTAAGCACACCATTGACTGGTTTGAGCATCAAAAATAGATTGAGTAGGACCACGGCCTTGCAATAAGTGCATGTTCAAATGATTTTTATTGTAGTTTAAAATTAATTTATTAAAAATAGGTTGAATTTATTTTATTTTAATTTTATAATAATACTTGTATTTGAACATGTTTAGTATTAAACAAGCTATGAGAATAGAAACTAGAGTCAAACCTTGGAGTAAACCAAGACATTAGAGGGGTCTCCATCTACTTTCAGGGCATCCAAGGGAGAGTTTTCTTTGAGTAAGGCAAAGAGGAGGCTATTTGATGAATATGATGCCTTACACGAGATGGTATTTTTTAATGCTTATATTGTAAGTTATACATTTTTGGCAATATATTTGTGTATATGATATTCACCCAACATTAGATACTATGTTGGTAAATGTAATTTTTTGTATGCCTATCATAACAATCTTTGTATTATTGGAATTGCACACATGTGCCTATATTTTATGGCTATCATGGAAATCTATCTAATTTAAAATTAGTTTATATTTCATTGTTTGTTATTAGATATTCTTGTTATGATCTTCCAAACTATTATCTATTGAATCCCCCATCTGTATTCAAATTAATGTTTGTATTTCATTATGTATAGGGGACATGACTAATGAAACTCTTATATATTTTTCATTTGTCATCACCCATTTATAAATTATCAATTGATCATTAAAACAATTTGATTACACTTAAAACCCATATCCAATCATGTTCAAACTTGTATAATGCAAAGACATAAATGACTCATAAATACCTACAAATTTCTCACTTGGATAACTATACCTATAAGTTACTTTATCTTTCACCTTCACTTGGATCTAATGCCTTTTTGACTATATTTTATTTAAACTAGGCATACTTATTTTATGCTTTATATGATTCTTGTTTGTTTATATTTTCCCTCACCTCTAGAGTAATATGTATCAATACCTCTTCTGCATTGAACTCCTTTTGGTGGCAATATACATAGTCGACTTATTAATCTTTGCATATTTATATTTTATAAAATTTCAAGATGAACTTCTTGATAAACTTTATTATAATGTCTTTATTCTTATAAAATTCAACCTTAATGACTTGAAATAGAATATTCACTCATGAGATATTGATAAATCTTTGGCCAAAAAAATTTATCATCCCTTAATACCGCCTAATGCACAGTTTCCTTTTCTATGTTTAAGAAGGCTATGAAAGTTATGTTAATATACTCTAAGATCATTAAGAATTATAATCTCAATTATCAACTCAATTCAAAATACTCTCTCAAATAGTCTTCTTTTAAACTAGTCAATTACTCATTAGGTCTGCTCTTAACTAGTCACCAATCTCTTAGATATAATCTCCTTATTTTGAATAATATTCTTTAAAACACTTTAAATAGGTATTATTAAAACTAAAGGATTTATGTAGGTGTCAAAAATTATAATAAATTAACCAACTATAGGTCTTTAAGAGATTGAGCTCTCATTCTCAAATTTTATCCTTTTAAGTTTCTAGGTCTCTAGACCTAGTTGTTGCTCCAATAGGTCAATTTATAAAAATAGAGTCTGTAACTATTATAAATTACATTTATAGTAGTATTTTATCAATTTTATCATGTTGTAACCCTTACCCACGTTTATATATCTCAAATCATCCAAAAACTCCTCTTCCCCAAGTTTTAACATGTTCTATAGGTTGAGAGATTAGTAGAATTGTTGTTATGATGCTTCCTGACTAAAAACTAACATTGCCAACACATTTGGGGAGAATATAATGTCTAGGATTGGGTTCATGGACTCCCATAAGTCTCAATTGCTAATACATAAATTATGGTCTCAACAACACCCTTCCTAATATAAGAAAAATGTAATTTTTTAACTTAAATTTAATCATATGTAAAACAAAAAATCTAAGTCATTTATATGAACCATGAAATATATAATAGACCTCTTTATTCCCTTTAACCATATCCCAAATAAATTAGATGGAACCTTTTAGAGTAAAGTTTTGGACAAGGTGCAGCAGTGGGTCCAAAAATATTAGTTTTTAGCATTCAACAAGTTATTGAGCTCCAACTACCATTTCTACCTTTCAGACTTCCAGCTAGGTATCTATCACTTTGATCACATCTAGATATTTAAATTAAATTTTATAAAATGACCAAAACATTGAAATATACCCTGTTGGGTGAACATTTTGTCAATCAACATACTGATAAATAAAATAGGTCTGATCAACCACAGCGAGAAGATTGGTCAGCCAAATGTGTAGGCTTACCACATCAAAAGGGGACTAATCTCTCGTCTCATAAAGTGGAGGTTCCTTGTAAATATGCAAGACACACACACACACACACACACACAGAAAATAACACTCAAGGGTAGGATAAACCATACATATCTCTTTTTTTAGAGATGATGTGCATGAATCAAAGGAGAAATCCTGATGAAATGATAGAAGACACTCCTCTTCTTTTAGAAGTGTTGTTCAGCAGACGAAAGAAATCTTTCTAGTTTTGACAAGTAACTGTAATAGGGTATAGTAACACAACAGGATGAAATGAGGCATAAAGTCTCCACCTCAACTTATAAAGAGTAAATATGAAGAACAATGAGGGCACAAAGTCATCCCAAGGTTCTTTACATAGAAATAGAAAATAAACACACACTAAAGACAACTATGATAGCACAAAGTCTGAAAGTAACTGGCTTCAAGACACCTTCTTGTCACCTCCACTAGCTCTGATTGTTAAATTGCATAAACAAGAACACATTTAGAAAATAGACATAATAATAATCTCCTAAAATGATATAAGCTATAACAGCACAAATTTTGAAAGTAACTTGCTTTCTGGTTTAAACAAAGAAATATGATGAACAATCTGAGCTCAAAGTCTCAATAATGCCTTTCAATTTAGGCAGAGTTTTTGTTTGTGATAACAGAGAGAGAGAGATCCCTAAAATAATAAGAGAGAGACCAATATATAGCCCTCCAAGAAAGACTTGGGAGCAGTAACACATCATGTTGCATTAAATTCTTTCAAGAAGATATGCTGGAATCAAGCGTGTTTGCCCATTTTCTTTTCTCAATGTAGAGAAATGGGTTATGCCATTGAATGTTTGTATCTTCCAATGTCCACTTGGTAGTCTACTTCTAGAAACATATCTTATGCATGAGTTTTTCTAGTCCTTATTCATCGTTCCTCCTTTTCTTGCTATTGAATCAGGTCTTTGATTCAATTTGATCCTCTGTTCTTTGATCACTTTTTGCTGGTTTCAACAATTGACATGTGATAGGTTCCACTGTGATCCTGAGAGATGCTTATTTGAAAAAAGCTTTGAAACCTATAATTAATTCAATATGTAGATACATACACTTATCGCTCTCTATGGAGTTACAACGGGACATGTGACAGCTTTTGATTGTCTTTTGAGAGTTCTACGGAGGATGAAACTTGGTGTGCTCCAATTACTTCAGTAGCTTATTGGGGGTCAGCCACAATACTTACTAAATAAAAAAACCAAAGGGAGAAACTATGGGTGTCGACACATGGAAAATTCCATCGAGCTTTAGCTTATCTTTTGAAATCCTTTGAGACTCATATTAGTTTCCTACAGAAGATGACACATGGTGATCTCTATAGAGTTTTGAAGATGATGAATGGCACATTATGCTACTTTGAAACTATGTCTTAGTAGATGACACATGTTAGCTTCTGCTGCATTTTGATAAAGGACACATGGCAACTTGGTAGGTTTTATGTTTTTGGGGGACTTTTTCCTTCGACAAAAAGTCTGAAGGAATTATTTCAGACAATTTGTCTGAAGGAATTGTTTGTTTACAACTTTGTCATGGGAACTTTTTTGAAGGAATTATTTGTATCTACCTTTGAATCGGTTCCTTTTCCCCTCACCTGCCCTCTGCAAGGGTTGTTTGAGCTCTAATGTGACCTTTCATATTTTTGTAATGGTCCACTTTGGTTTCTAAGTGGCCTCCAAAAGGGATGTTTGTCCTTTGGATTTACCTTAGTCAATTTTATGCCAATCCCAACATGTGAAACATCGCAATATCTGGTGTGAAATAGACAAGGACATGTGGCTACATCTGCTTAACTTGTAGAGGCTTTGGAGGCCTTTGGAGTGTCATGTAGAAGATGACATGTGGTGGCTTCCGCCATGCTTTAGAAAAATTGTAGATACACTTGGAACTTCTTTAAGATTAATGTGGATGTAGACATTTATCACATTTTTCTTCTCTTATAATGGATAGGTGGCAACTTCCATAACTCTTAGAAACAAAACAAAGTGGGACTCAGTAGATCACACTTGGCAGCATCCACTGGGCTCTGTCAGGGTTTTGTTTCAGGCTTTTCTTGCCTTAGTCACTTTTGCCATAGAAATTCCCTCCACAAGGGCACTTTTCTCTTTGACTTTTGGGGCACTCCTTTGAACCTACCACTTGAACCAACTGATTGAACCAACTTTGGTTCAATGGTTCATTCTTTAGCTTCTATTTGTTCAATTGACCGCCTGAACCAAGCTCTTTGAAATAAACCATGTTGAACCAACTATCCTTGAACCTTTTGAAGCTTTGAACCCATTGAACCTTTGAACTTGAGTGGTCCAATGGTTCAATGGTTCAGGCCTTCTTCTCTTTGATAAGTGTTTTCAAGCTACTGAACCTGAAGTGATTAAACTTCGAACCTATGAAAAAAGCTCTGATTGATAAAAAATTTCTTGAAACCTGCTAATGTCATTGAACCTTTGAACCTGTTAGTCCTTTGACTGAAAAATCTTGAATAATTCTTGAATTTGAAAGTTTAGAACAATTTTTTGAAATGGGAAGAGATAATTTTGTCTTGCAGGACCAAAATAGCTTAAATGTTGTCCCAAAAATGAATAATATTTTTTGGGTACAACAGCCAGCTCTAGTTGGGGAACTTCTATCAATTGTAAAAAGAATTGAAGGGAGTAGAATTCAGAATCTCCAATGTTTTCATGTGTACCATTGGGCTATGGAGTCATGCTACCCAAAAATGAAAGGCATAAAAAATGAAAATAAGCAAAACAAAATAGAACTAAAAACTATAGAAATTTACATATATACAGATGAAAATAATCTGATACTTCAAGAATTGAAGTGTTTTAGAGGCTGTCCATTGTGAGCCAAAGAAAAGAGTGTGCCATCTTGATACTTTAGCAAGAATCTATTTCCACCATTGTGCTAATGAATAATAAACGGGCCTCTCCAAAGGGAGTCAAACTTTCCATGCATCCCTTTTGGTTCTCTCCTTTTGTCCCATAATAGGACTTGATCTCCAACTTGGAAATCATGGTTTTTTGCCTTTTGGTCAAAGAGTTTCTTTACCAAGCTTTGATGGGCAGCAATTCGGTCTACCACTATAGTTCTCTATTTATATAGCTCAGTCAGGCACATGATTCTCTTATCAAGGGGGCTTTTATATGTCTGATCTTTGATTGGTTTAGCCAATTTCAAGGCTAGAAATTCTAAGGTTATTGGTATCTCAGCATTGATACCATAAAGAAGTTGGAAATGAGACATACCAATTGCCCTCTTTGGTGTGATTCTGTCTACCCATAGAGTATCAACCAATGTTTTATGCCATGTCCTTTGATTGCCATCTTCCAACTTTTTGATGATAGTCACTAGGTTCTTATTGCTTGATTCAGCTTGTCCATTCCCTTGTGAAAAGTAATCAGAAGAATGGGAGAGTGTAATCCCATAATAGAAACAAAATTGTGTAATCTCCTAGGAAGTGAAACAAGCTGCATTATTAGTAATAATCTCGATTGGGACTCCAAACCTAAAAAATGATATTCTCCTTGAGGAAATTGCATACTACTTCTGAAGTGGCATGCTTGGTTGGGATAGATTCTACCCACTTGGTGAAATAGTCAGTTGTTGTAAGGACATAATCATGTCCAGCACCTGAAGATGGGTATATAGCTCCAATCAAATCAATTCCCCATTATTGGAATGGTTCCTCTAGGATCATTGGTTTGAGAGGCAGAGCAGCTAACTTGGGTCTTCTAACAAATTGCTAGTAGAGTTCACATTTTCTCACCCACTTATATACATCTTAGAAAAGAGTCGGCCAGTAATACCTAGCTCATAGAATCTTGTGGGCAGTCAAAGGAGCAAAAAAATGTCCTCCATAGGCTAGATTGTGGAAGGATTTCAAAAGCTGGCTTTGCTGCTCTTTGATTACACAGTGAAGAAATACTCCATCTAGGCTTCTCTTGTACAGGCCGTTGTCCCCAAGGACAAAATTGACAGCTTTCAACTTGATAGTCCTCCTTTCTTTGTAAGATAAATGAGTTATACATTCACCATAAGTAAGGAAATGAAAAATACCTAAATACCACTTATTGGTAGTGGAGACAAAGAGAACTATTGGTGTGTCTTCCACCTCTACTTCTTCATGCTCTATTTCTTTTGGTTTGTTATCAGCAATTAATTAACATAGACCTTTTCCCCTTACCAAATTTTTTGGTTTGATGTCTAGATCAAACTCTTGGATCTTTGCAATCCAATTGCCTCTTTTAGTCTTAAACCCTTGTTGAGTTAATATGGACTTGATTGTAGTGTCAGGAACTAAGGCAGGTGTGTGTAAATTCAGGATATAGAAGCGAAAATGCTTCTTTATGTTCAAATACTTCAGCTCATGGGATTTGAGAGGGAAACTAATGAAAGAAATGGGAGATTCTATACCTTATTTATTCTATTGAACTAGAATTGTTGAAAGCATGTGTTTAGAAGCATAACTGTATATGATGAACTCTTTGTTGTCGTCTGGACAAACCAGAGGTGGGGCATGGGCAATGGCAATCTTGATATCCTCAAATGCTGACTTAACTTCTTTACTCTAGCTGAAGGTGGTCTTCTCCTTTCATCATGTTTACAATGTGTTGAGTTTTCTCAACAAACTCAGGGATGAACCCTCGTAAGAAATTCACCTTTCTAAAGAAAGAGTGGACAACATTTTTACTTGTAGGTAAGGTAAGCTCTTTAATATACTTGACTCTATCTAAGTAAATCTTTATGCCTTCTTTGGACACAATGTGTCTAAGAATTTTCCCCTCTATTACTCCAAAAATAGACTTCTTGGGTTCAAGGAAATGCCATTTTGATGGCAGCACTCCAACACATGTTTCAAGTGGCATATATGATCAGAATGATGCTTTGAAAATATGGTCAAGTCATCAAGGTATATCACAATGAACTTACCTATATCATTCTTGAAATCAAGGTCTATTGCTCTCTGAAAGGAGGTGCTAGCACTTATTAAACCAAAAATCATCATTCTATATGCAAATGTGCCCCAAGGTGTGGTGAATGCAATCTTGTGTTGGTCTTCTTCACCAACTTTAACTTGATTATATCCTAAGAAGCCATCTAGCATTGATAACATTTTTGAACTTGTCATTGTTTTTAAGTACTTGATCCATGATTGGCAAAGAATAGTTATCCTTTAAGGATGACTAATTTAGATTCTTAAAATCCACCCAGATGTCAATTTCTCTATTTTTCTTCCTTACAGGCACTATGTTTGCAATCCATGTGGAATGATGGATTGGAAAAATGTTTCTAGCATTTAACATTTTTTGTATCTCAGATAGGTTACTACCTGATATCTTTGGATTGTATTGTCTAGATTTTTGCTTATAAGGCACTGAATCAGCCTTGAGAGGAATGTTATAATGGATTTCATCAGGCCTAAGAGACTTTAGGTCATCATAGGAGTATGCTAAGACATCCATGTATTGGTGGAGTAGAGTAGTGAACTTGAATCTCTCCTCAGAAGTGTAGCACTTCCCAATATTCACCATCTTGGGATTTTCTTCAGTAGTCAGATTTATTTGATCAAATCCCTGAGAGAGGCTTGAATCTATTTGTTACTATTTGATGAATATGTCATGCTTGTTAAACATTTTCTCAAGGTAAATTAGGCCTTTGTGAATTTTATTCCCTTTGATTTGTAAGAATTCTTCATTTGCATCTAATGTTAATTCAGGGACTGGTTCACACTTCTAAGGTTTATTGCCTTCAAAATGTAGTTGTTCAAAGCTGTCTTTTTGTTCTAGAAAGACAATGATTTGGTGATCATCATTAAATACTTGATAATGATTAGCATTGTCAGGAACACTTGGTCTAAAGACTAGCTCAATGGTTTACTTGTTTCTTGTGAAGTTTGAATGAGAAATTAAAAGAGTTGCTAAAATAGAAAGTGCATCAGCTCGGTCATTAGATTCTCTGGGTATGGCAGAGATGTTGAAAGCATCAAAGATTTCAATTTAGTCCTAGAATTGGTTAAGGTATGTTGTCTCCCAAAAAATATCACTCATTTTTACGACAACATTTAAACTATTTTGGTCCTTCAGACCAAAATTGTCTCTTCCTTTTCTGAAATTTGTTCTAGGCATTTAAATTCCTCATTTTTCAAGCTTCTCAAGAATATATGGACTCTGCAGGGGGGTTCATTTCTACAGGTTCAAAGGCTTCTGCAAGCGGGATTTTATCAAAAGAATCAGTTTCCAACACTTAGTCATTTTTGAGAATGGTTCAGTGCCTTAGTTCAATCATAAATGTCCATCAACAAACATCTAAGCAAGGATCCAACCATTAAACCATTAAACAATTGAACCTTGAACCATTTTGGTTCAACGGGTTCAACAAGTTCAAAGGTTCAACATCATCTACAAGATTTAAGCACTTTATCAAGGTTTAAAGTTTAACCACTTCAAGGTTCAACAGCTTCAATAAATTTTCAAAGAGAAGAAGGCTTGAACCATTAAACTGTTGAACCATTGAACCACTTTGGTTCAAAGGTTCTATGGGATCAAGGTTCAATAGGTTTAATGCATTTGGTTCAATGAAGGAATTTCCAAAGGACTTAGCCAAATCAAAGGGAATGAACCATTGAACGATTGAACCAAAGCTTGGTTCAACGGTTGGTTCAATGCTTTGGTTCAATCAAATGGTTCACTTAGTTCATCAAATGGTTCATCTACTTAGTTCAAAGCTTGGTTCATCGGCTTGGTTCATAGTGTAGTTCAAAGTTTGGTTCAATTGTTGGTTCAAAGGAGCGGTTCAAAGCAAAAGCTCAAAAGAGCCTCCCAAAGGACAAGTGCCCTTGTGGAGGGCACTTTATTGATAAAAACACCCTTTAAAAGGGTCATTTTAAAAGAAGCTGTAAAGGTAAATTCTTTTGGATTTTTGTTTAAGGTAGTTGAAAAATTTTAAGGCATAATTCCTTCAAACTTTTTGTCTAATGGAATTCCTTCAGACAAAAAAGTTTGAAAGAATTTGGGAAAGAAGCTGCAGGCAAAAAGCCTAAAGAAATTTCAAAGAGATAGAACAAAGCAATAATTTTATAGACTTTTTATCTGCGGGAAAATGCCCACAGAGAAAGCCCAAGGAAAAAGTCCATAAGAATGTCCATTAGAGACTCCAAAGAAAATGCCACTGAAGGACCCTGAAGGGCAGGTGACCTTGCGGGGGACACTCAGTTGCCAACTTAAAGGACACTCCCCCAAAGTTGAAGGGTCACCTTCCCTTCGGGAGAAGGTGAACAAATGGACTGAGACAAAAGCTTGATAGAATCCCAGAGATGCCACCAAGTGTCATCTTTCGAGCCTCATTTCATTTTGTTTCTAAGAGCCACAAAAGCTGCCACGTGTCATTTGTAAGTTAAGGGGAACACACCAAGTGGCATCATCCGCATGAATCCAAATGAGTTCTACATATTTCTATAGTATTTCTAAAATGTGACAGAAGCTACCACATGTCATCTTTCATAGGACATTCAAAAGGCATCCAAAGCTTCTACAAGTTCAATGCATGCTGCCACGTGTCCTTCATCAAAGTCACTATAGATGTTTCCATGTGTCATCAATTGAGACATAGTATCAAAGCAACAGAACCTGCCATGTGTCTCTCATAAAATGCAACATAAGCCACCACATGTCATCCTCCATGAGAAACTAATATAAGTCTTGAGACTTTTTAAAGGCAGTTAAAAGCTTAATGGAAGCTGCCACGCGTCATCCTCCACAGGATTCTCAAGAGGAAAGCGAAAGGTGCCACCCTTTCTATTGTAATTTTGCGGAGAGCGACAAGTGTCTGCACACACAATTCTAAGTTTTTAATAAGTTTCAAAGCCTCTATCAATAAATGATTCTCAGAGTCTCATGGAAGTTACCACACATTGTCACCTATTTAGCAGTGGAATGTGCCATGCATCAATTGCTAAAGACCAACAGAAAGTGACTAAGGAATAGAGCATCAAATTGAATCTAGGACCTAATTCAAATAACCAAAAAAAGAGGAATGATGAAGGACCAGAAACATTTTCACATCAAATATGTTTCTAGAAGCAAATCGCCAGGTAGACATTGAAGGATGCAAACATTCAATGGTGTGACATGTTTCTCTGCATTGAGAAAATAAAATGGGTAAATGCCCCTAAATTCCAGCATGTCTTCATAATAGAATTCAATGCAACATGATGTGTTACTATTCTTGAGTCCTTCTTGAAGTGGCTATATAAGGGACTCTCTTGTTAGTGTAAAAGGATCTCTTTTTGATAATTAGAATGAAACTCTGGCCAAATTGAAAGGCATTATTGAGACTTTGAGCTCAAATTGTTGATCATATTTTGTTATTGGAATAAGAAATCAAGTGACGTTTCAGACATTGTGCTGTGATATCTTTGTTGTTGGGGAAATTGTTCTTATGTCTTTTTCCTTAATATATTTTCTGTTCCTTTAATTCAACAACTAGGATTAGTGAAATTAGTTAAGAAGGTGTCCTGAAGTCAACTGTGGAGAGACTTTGTGCCCCCATAATTTCCTTTCAGTGTGTTTTATTTTCATTTCTATGTAAAGGACCTTGGGATGAATTTGTGCCCTCATTGTCATTCGTATCTCACTCTTGGGCAATTCAGGTGGAGACTTTGTGCTGCATCTCGATTTGCTAGTTACTACGTCCTTGATTACAATTCACATTTACTATCAGGAGTATTCTTGTGGCTTGCTTTTCCATTGAGTTTTTCCTTTGATTTTCAAAGATCATCTCTAAAGAAAGAGAGATGGATGGTTTATCCTACCCTTGAGTATTATTTTCTTTATATATATATATATATATATATATATATATTTATATATATATATATAGGGAACCTCCCCTTGACGAGAGGAGAGATCAATTCCCTTTTGATGTGGTAAACCTACGTATTTGAATGATTAATCTTCTTACTTTGGCTGATCAGACCTATTTTGTTTATCAGTACGTTGATCGATAAAATATTCAACCAATAGTTTTTGGTGACTCCACTGGAGATATAACCCATTATCATTATAACCCTTATCTATTACAGACTCTAGCGACTCTATTTCATGTCTTACCCATTATTCATTATAGCCTTACCATCTTTCTTCACCTCCACACTAATCGAGAAAGAGTGCGTAGTTTAAAGCCTCAAGCTTCAAACTAAAGCAAGGTCAATTATTTTCCATTTTTATTTTAAAATCTAGCAAATTCAAGGTATACACAAAGCCAAAGAGCTAAAGGTATTGTTGACCATGTATTCAAGTTATTATAGCAAAGTGATTTTGATCTATTTCCTTCACCATATTGTCTCCAATGAACCAAGAGATTTCCTCCTACTAAAGTCAGATCTCCATTACCAGATGAAGTATCCACTTCTGTTGTTGATAAAACTTTGCCAATAATTACCCCTCTAAAATTTGTTATTCCTCCTTTTAATAATCCTATAATGGCAGTTCAAGGCCCTTGGGATAATGCTTTCAGTCCTCTCAATCTTACTCCACCTCTACATGAACTTCCATGTAGTTTAAAGAAGAATTTCCCCAAATTCTATGGTGATGGGAAAGTTTATCCTGATGAACACATTGCAGCCGTTAGCATAGCCTGCGGCGTAATTGGAGTAGAATTTGATGATGTAGCAGTTAGGCCATTTGTAGAAACATTACAAGGTGCTACTATAGATTGGTTTTATCATCTACAGGCTCGATCAATAAGTGATTGAAATACTCTCAAAGCTAAGTTTGAAGCTAGATTCAAACCTACAGAAGATGCACATGCACTTCTAGCTCAACTTACACAGATGAAGAAATAACCTCATGAACCGATGAGGGACTTCATAGCCAAATTTGACAAATTGAGGAACATAATTCTTATAATTTCTCAACCTATAGCTGAGAATCTCAAATGCTTCTTCATTAATTCTCAGTTGCCTAAAGTCAGTTTTCTTTTAAGACGTGTTGGTCAAATAGATCTTGATGCAGCTCAACTTTTGGCCACTGAGGTAGAAGATGATCTCATCTTATTAGGGAAGATAAGAAGAGATCTAAACATAAATATATATTCATCATCTTCTTAATATTCATCTACAGGCACCACTGATCTAATGGTGCAAAAGCTAGCAAATGAAGTGCTAGCCTTTAAAAGACAAATGGCACAAGGAATGTCTTCTGCTCCTTCATACAGAGATATGCCAAGAAGGACATTTCCAAATCAATCATATCAAGGCAATGCTGCTAAGAATCAAGGGTAGCCAGATCCTCTTCCTCCCCCACAAGGAAAACTTGCCCTTAAAGCTTCTCTAACCAACTCAACAGTTGGATATTTGGAAACAGAACATGATTTCTCTTTCCAACCTAAGTTTGAGCAAAACAATGACATTGATCTCCTTAAATAAAATCAAGAAGAATAAGCTGGCGACTCCCATATTGGTTTCTTGAACTAGCAAGTTGAACCCAAAAGCCAAGGAGAAGCTATTGATAGATCATATGCAGTGTTTACCAGGTGTAAGAACCAATCAGTCTAGCAAGCTAATAAAAAGAAGACATAGGAGCAACTTCAACCAACAATTACAATTGCTAAGCATGGAACCACTCTACCTTTCTAGTCAAAGGGTTTGGTGATCACCAAAAATGTAAGTACATCAATTTCACCTTTAGCTTCTACTCCCATTTTGCAAACTAGCCCTCCTCCCGTCCCTCCTAAAACCCAAAAGGTTGAAATTCTTTCTTCTGTTCCTAGTTTAATTTAGCCATTTGACATAATTGATTATGTCAAAAAGACCAAAATACAAATGTCTAAATTTGAATACTTGCAATACAATTCTAATCAATTGGATAGGTTGGTCCCATGTGTTAAAAACCAAACCATCCCTACAAGACAAGAGGTTAAGAAAATAATTCTTGATTCTCCAAAGAACATGCCCATTCTAAATAATATTGTCATTACTCCTCCAACTACCCTTAGGAAAATAGAATCTTTCTATGTTTCCTTATTGATAAATAGTTATCGGCTCAATAATTGCATCATTGATTTTGGGGCATCTAACAATGTCATGCCTGCTAAAGTAGCTGAGTCTCTGGGCCTCACATTAACCAAGACATTTGGGAGATGTTTCTCCATGGAAAACAAACAAGTACCACTACTAGGGCAAATTAAAGATGCCCAATTTGCATTTTTATCCTTTCCAGACAAGAGAATCAAGATGACTGTTTTGGTGGCTGATGTTCCAGCATCCTATGTCATTTTGCTTGGATGAAATTTTTGCAAGGACATGGGAGGAGAATTAAGCATGGACCTAACTAAGGCAAGAATCCCTCTCAAAGGCGTAATGAAGAGATTTCTCCCTAAAAAGGAGGCAAAATACGTGGTCACCCAAACATCAACCCCTGAAACACAAATTTTGTTTGAGTCTTCAGGAAGGGGTAATTATTTCTTGACCATAGAGAATGTGCATGTTTCTACAAATGAAAGCCCTGTAGCTGACAATCTAGGAATTGATCCAAACAAGACCTCAAGAGAATTGGTAGGGCACAATACAAATAAAGAAGGATCTTCCATGTCTAATGAAGAGAAATTTGATAGGAGATTAGCTTTTGATGATGCTTCAATCCTGAAATCCAATAGTAGTAATTCTTCTGCCAACAATGGAGTTGGGACTGTGTTGATATCTCCTCAAGGAGATATTCTTCTTTATTACAATTTGCAAGTTAGCAACACCAACAACACATTTGGATGTGAATCTCAGTTTCTCATATTAAAGATTGCTCAAGATGAAGAAATCAAACTCCTTCACATCAAAGGAAATACTAAGCTGATAGTTTGTTAGGAGTTTGATGTGGACAATCCAATCATGTGCTGGACTGAACCAGAAGAACAACCAATTATGGTAATGGACCATGCTCCTGCAAATCAAAATTAGGCAAAGGAACCCTTCGCCAAGAAAGCAAGGAGTTATAGCTTTCAAATTGAAGACCACATCTTTCCATGGGACAAGAAGAAGAAATAGCCAAGAGGAAGATGCAAAAAATTGGTTTCCTGGTGGAGAGTTCCATTCGCCCGTCATCATTTTTGGGGACAAAATGTCTTCTTGCTAGTTTATCAAGATAGAGCACTATTTTCACTATCTCTTAGGAAGAAACATCTGAAATACTTCAATTTTTGAAGTGTCAGATCATTTCATCTATACATATGTATATTTGTATAGTTTTCAATTTTATTTTATTTTGTTTGTTTCCATTTTTGATGTCTTTAATTTTTGGGTAGCATGACTCTGTAGCCTAATGGTACACTTCAAGGCACTGGAGATTCTGAATTCTACTTCCTTCAATTCTTTTTTACAATTGATATAAGTTCCTCAAATGGAGCTAGTTGTTTTCTCCCAAAAAATATAACTCATTTTTGGGATAACATTTGAATTATTTTGGTCCTACAGACCAAAATTGTCTCTTCCTTTTCCAAAATTTATCCTGGGCATTCAAATTCATCATTTTTCAAGCTTCTTAGGAATCTATAGACTCTGCACGTAGGTTCATTTCTATAGGTTCAAAGGCTTTTACAAGTGGGTTCAATCAAAAGAATTAGTTTCCAACACTTAGTCATTTTTGAGATTGGTTTAGCGCCTTGGTTCAATCACAAATGTCCATCGGCAAACATCTGATCAAGGATCCAACCATTGAACCATTGAACCTTGAACCATTTTAGTTCAATGGGTTTAACAAGTTCAAAGGTTCAATATCATCCACAAGAGTTAAGTGCTTCATCAAGGTTCAAAGTTCAATCACTTCAAGGTTTAATGGCTTCCAGAAAATTTTAAAGAGAATAAGGCTTAAACCATTGAACCACTTTGGTTCAAAGTTTCAATGGGTTTAAGGTTCAATAGGTTCAATGCATTTGGGTTAACAAAGGAATATCCAAAGGACTTAGCCAAATCAAAGGGAATGAACCATTGAACCGTTTAAGCAAAGCTTGGTTTAATGGTTGGTTCAATGCTTTGGTTCAATCAAATGGTTCACTCAGTCGATTCATCAAATGGTTCATCCACTTGGTTCAAAGCTTGGTTCATTGACTTGGTTCAAAGTGTAGTTCAAAGTTTGTTTCAATAGTTGGTTCAAAGGAGCGATTCAAAGCAAAAGTTAAAAAGAGCCTCCTGAAGGACAAGTGCCCTTGTAGAGGGAATTTGGTTGACAAAAACACCCTTCAAAAGGGTCATTTTAAAAGAATCCGCAAGGGTAAATTCTTTCATATTTTTGTTTAAGGTAGTTGAAAAAGTCTAAGCCATAATTCCTTCAGACTTTTAGTCCAAAAGAATTCCTTTGAAAAGAAGGTCTGAAAGAATTTGGGAAAGAAGCTGTGGGTAAAAACCCTGAAGAAATTTCCAAAGAGATAGAACAAAGCAACAATTCTATGGAATTTTTGTCTGTGGGAAAATGCCCATAGAGAAAGCCCAAGGAAAAAGTCTGTCAAAATGTCAGTGAGAGACTCCAAAGAAAAGGTCACCGAAGGACCCTGAAGGGTAGGTGCTCTTGCAGGGGACTCTCGACTGCCAACTTAAAGGACACTCCCCCAAAGCTGAAGGGTCACCTTCCGTTTGGGAGAAGGCAAACAAACAGATCGAGACAAAAGTCAAAAAAATCTTGTGAATGCTTCCAAGTGTCATCTTCTGAGCCTCATTTAATTTTGTTTCTAAGAGCCATGAAAGCCACCACATGTCCTTTGTAAATTATGTGGATCACACCAAGTGCCATCATCTGCATGAATCCAAATGAGTTATGCATAGTTTTATAGTGTTTCTAACATGTGATGAAAGCTTCCACATGTCATCTTCCACAGGACACTCAAAAGGTGTCCAAAGCCTCTATAAGTTCAACATATGCTGCAATGTGTCCTTCATCAAAGTCACAACAGATGTTTCCATGTGTCATCCATTGAGACACAGTATTAAAAAAATAGAACTTGCCACGTGTCTCTCATCATATGCAGCAAAATCTGCCACATGTCATCCTCTATGAGAAACTAATATAAGTCCCAAAGACTTTTCAAAGGTAGCTGAAAGCTTTGTGAAAGCTGCCACACGTCATCCTCCACAAGATTCTCAAGAGGCAAGCGAAAGCTGCCACCTGTTTTGTTGTAACTTCGTGGAGAGTGACAAGTGTCTGCACCCACAATTTTGAGTTTCTATTAAGTTTCAAAGCCTCTATTAATAAATTTTTCTCAGAGTCTCATAGAAGTTGCCACATATTTTCACCTATTTAGTAGTGGAATGTGCCATGTGTCAATTACTAAAGACCAGTAGAAAGTGACTAAGAAATAGAGCATCAAATTGAATCTAGGACCCGAATCAAATAACCAAAAAAGGAGGAATGATGAAGAAGGACCCAAAACATTTGCACATCAGATATGTTTCTGGAAGCAGATTGCTAGATAGATATTGAAGGATGTAAGCATTCAATGGCGTGACCCATTTTTTTGTATTGAGAAAAGCAAATGGGTAAATTCCCCTAAATTCTAGCATGTCTTCTTAATAGAATTCAATGCAACATGATGTGTTACTATTCTCAAGTCATTTTTGAAGTGGCTATATAAGGGACTCTCTTATTAGTGTAAAAGGATCTCTTTTTGACAATCACAATGAAACTCTACCCAAATTGAAAGGCATTACTGAGACTTTGAGCTCAGATTGTTGATCATATTTTGTTATTAGAATAAGAAAGCAAGTGACTTTTCAGACTTTGTGCTGTGATATCTTTGTTGTTGGGGAAACTATTATTATGTCTTTTTCCTTAATATATATTTTTTCTTTAATTTAACAAGCAAGATTAGTGAAATTAGTCAGGAAGGTGTCTTGAAGTCAACTGTGGAGAGACTTTGTGCCCCCATAATTTCCTTTCAGTGTGTTTTCTTTTCATTTCTATGTAAAGGACCTTGGGATGACTTTGTGCCCTCATTGCCCTTCGTATCTCACTCTTGGGCAATTCAGGTGGAGAGTTTGTGCTACATCTCGATTTGTTGGTTACTATGTCCTTGGTTACATTTCACATTTACTACCAGGAGTATTCTTGTGGATTGCTGAATAGTACTTTTGAAAGAAGAGGAGTGCTTTCTATCTTTTCCCTTGAGTTTTTCCTTTGATTTGCACACATCATCTCTGAGGAAAGAGAGATGGATGGTTTATCCTAATCTTGAGTATTATTTTCTATATATATATATATATATATATATATATATATATATATATATATATATATATATATATATATATATACAGAACCTCCCCTTGATGAGAGGAGAGATTAGTCCCCTTTTGATGTGATAAACCTACATATTTGAATGACTAATCTTCTTACTTTGGCTAATCATACCTATTTTATTTATCAGTACGTTTATCGACAAAATATTTAACCAACACAATAGAGGCACAATCTTTCATTCTTAGTTTGGTACAGGTTTCTCACCTGATAAACCACTAGTTCAACATCTCCTTTGGCATGAAGGAGTTTGATGCCTTTGTCTCAAGCAACCTTCAATCCAAGCAATAGAGATTCATATTCAGCTATGTTATTGGTGTTGCTGAATTGTAACTTATAAGAGTAAGGAAAAATATCTCCTTGAGGAGATATTAACACAATCCCAGCTCCTGAACTAGTAGAGGAGCAATGACTATCGAATCCCAGAGTCCATACCTCATCAGACACTTATCTTTCTTTAGATTTTCCTTTATTAAAAAGGGAAGATCCTTCTCCATCTATATTCCAATCTATCAATTATTTTGTTGTTCCAGCTAAACTAATTTTCAGATTGACGCTTTGAAGATCTTTATCAGATGTTTCATGAAATTTATTTGTAGATAGAAAATAGTTACCCATGCCTGAAGACTCAATAGAATTTGAGCTTCAGGGGATAATGTCTGAGTGACAATATATTTTGATTCCTTTTCTAGAAGTAGCCTCTTCATCATGGCTTTGATAGGGATTCTTTCTTCAGATAGGTCCATACTCAATTCTCCTCCAACATCTTTGCAAAAATTTTACCCTAGTAGAATGCCGTATGAGGTTGAAACATCAGTGACTAGAACTGTCATCTTGATTTTTTTGTCTAGGAATGTTACAAATGAAAATTGGGCATCTAAGATTTTCCCTAGCAGAGGTAATTATTTCTTCTCCATGAAGAAACATCTTCCAAATATCTTGGTCAGTGTGAGATCAAGAGATTCTACTACTTTGGCAGGTATGACATTGTCAGATGCACCTGAGTCTATGATGTAGTTACTTAGCTTATGACCATTTATCAATAGGGAAACATAGAAAGGTTTTATTTTCTTAGGGCCAGTTGGAGGAGTAATGATAATATTGTTTGGGATGGTAATATTCTTTGGAAAATTAGGAGTTACCTTCTTAGGCTCTTGTCCTACATGGATGGCTTTATTCTTCAAATACTCAACTAACCTATCCAACTGATCAGGATTGAATTTTAAATATTCAAACTTAGTCATTTGGATTTTGGTTTTCTTGACATGATCAATTATGTCAATGACTAGATTGGACTAGGAATAGAGGAAGGTAATTCAACTTTCTAGTTTATATGGGGGAGAAGACTGATTTGTTAAATTTAAGTTAAAGGTGAAGGTGAAATTGATGTAATTACCTTTTTGGTGATCATTGGGTCCTTGGGCTAGAAAGATATAGAGGTTCCACATTTAGCAATTGAAATTTCTTGTTGAGGTTGATCCTCTATTTTTTCTTTATCAGCTTGTTGGGTTCATTGGTTCTTAGACCTAGTAAACATTGTGTATGATCCATCAAAAGCTTCTCCTTTACTTCTGGGTTCATTCTCGTAGTTCAAGAAACTAATGTTGGAGTCGCCAGCTGATTCTTCTTGGTTTTCTATAAGGAGATCAACATCATTTTCTATACTCAATTTAGGCTCGAAAGAGAAATCTGATTCTACTTCAAGATATCCCACTACTGAATTAGTTGGGGGAGCTTCAATAGCAAGTTTCCCTTATGGGGGAGGAAGATGATTTAGCTACCCTTGATTCCTAGCAGCATTGCCTTGGTATGACTGATTTTAAAATGTCCTCCTTGGAATATCTCTGTATGAAGGAGCAGAAGACATTCCTTGCGCCATTTGCTTTTTGAGAGCAAGTAACTCGTTTACCAACTTCTGTACCATTAGATCAGTGGTGCCTATAGATGAATATTCAAAATATGATGAGGGTCTATTTCTATTTGGATCTCTTCTTATCTTCCCTGCCAAGATGAGATCATCTTCTACCTCAATGGCCAAATCTTGAGCTGTAATAAGGTCTATTTGACCAGCATGTCTTAAAAGGAAACTCACTTCAGGTAACTAAAAATTAATGAAGAAACATTTGAGATTGTCAAATGTAGGTAGAGAAATTATACGAATCCTATTTCTTAGTTTGTAAAACTTGGCTATGAAGGTCCCCCATTGGTTCATGAGGCTCTTTCTTCATCTATGTAAGCTGAGCCAGAAGGGCATGTACTATATTCTGCAGGCTTGAATCTAGCTTCAAACTTAGCTTTAAGGGTGTTTCAGTCAGTTACTGATCAAGCCTATAAATGGAAAAACTAATCTACAACAACATCTTGTAATGTCTCTACAAATAGCCTAACTGCCATGTCCTCAAATTCAACTCCAATTACACCACAGGCTATGTTGAAGGCTGCAATGTGTTCATTAGGATGAACTCACCCATCACCATAGAATTTGGGGAAATTTTTTCTTGAGCTTCATGGGAGCTCATGTAGAGGTGGAGTAAGATTGAGAGGGCCAAAAGAATTACCCTTGGGGCCTTGAACTACCATTGTATGGCTATGAAAAGGGGGAATAATAAATCTTAGGGCAGTGATTATTGGCAAAGCTTTATTAATAGCAGAAGTAGATGTTTCACTTGCTAATGGAAACCTGACTTTAGTAGGAGAAAAGCTCTTAGTTTGTTGGAGACGAGATGGTGAAGGAGACAAATCAAAATTACTTTGTTGTACCAACTCGAATACAGGGTCAACAATACCTTTATCCCTTTCACTTCATGTATTCCTTGAATCTACTAGGTTGTGAAACATAAATGGAAAAGAATTGACCTTGCTTTAGCTTAAAGCTTGAGGCTTTAAACTATGCCTTCTTTCCCAGTTGGTGTGAAGGTGGAGGGAGATGGTAAGGCTATAATGATAATGGGTAAGACACAGAAATGGATTGGAGTAGCCAGAGTCTATAATGGATAAAGGTAGGGATTGCTTCAATCTAAAACTTGAGGCTTCAGAATACACATAACTTCCCCAGTAGAGTCACCAAAAATTGTTGGGTGAATATTTTGTCAATCAACGTACTGATAAACAAAATAGGTTTGATCAACCACAATGAGAAGATTGGTTGGCCAAATGTGTAGGTTTACCATATCAAAAGGGGACTAATCTCTCCTCTCATCAAGGCTAGAACTATATATATATATATATATATATATATATATATATATATATATATATATATATATACATACATACATACATACATACATACATACATACATACTATAATATATATATATAAACAGAAAATAACACTCAGGGGTAGGATAAACCATCCATCAAAAGGGGACTAATCTCTCCTCTCATCAAGGGTAGGTTCCTTAAAAATATGCAAGAACTATATATATATATATATATATATATATATATATATATATATATATATATATATATATATATATATAGATATATATAAACAAAAAAACACTCAGGGGTAGGATAAACCATCCATCTCTCTTTTTTTAGAGTTGATGTGCATGAATCAAAGGAGAAATATGGATGAAATGACAAAAAACACTCCTCTTCTTTCAGAAGTGTTGTTCAGTAGACAAAAGGAATCTTTCTGGTGGTGACAACTAACTTTAATAGGGTATAGTAACATAGCAGGATGAAATGAGGCACAAAGTCTCCACCTCAACTACCAAAGAGTGAAATACGAAGAACAATGACGGCAAAAAGTCATCCCAATGTTCTTTACATAGAAATAGAAAATAAACTAACACTGAAGACAACTATGATAGCATAAAGTCTGAAAGTAACTGGCTTCAAGACACCTTCTTTGTCACCTTCACTAGCTCTGCTTGTTAAATTGCATAAACAAGAACACATTTAGGAAATAGACATAAGAATAATCTCCTAGAATGAGACAAGCTATAATAGCACAAAGTCTGAAAGTAACTTGCTTTCTAGTTTAAAAAAATAAATATGATGAACAATCTGAGCTCAAAGTCTTAGTAATGCCTTTCAATATAGGTAGAGTTTTTGTTTTTGATAATAGAGAGAGAGATTCCTAAAACAATAAGAGAGAGTCCAATATATAGCCCTGAAAGAAAGACTTGGGATCAGTAACACATCATGTTACATTAAATTTTGTCAAGAAGATATGCTGGAATGAGGCATATTTTTCCATTTGCTTTTTTCAATGCAGAGAAATGGGTCATGCCAGTGAATGTTTGTATCTTCCAATGTCCACTTGGTGGTTTGCTTCTAGAAACATATCCTATGCATGAGTGTTTCTAGTCCTTCTTCATCGTTCTTGCTTTTTTGGCTGTTGAATCGGGTCTTTGATTCAATTCGATCATCTGTTTTTTGATCACTTTCCACTGGTTTCAACAATTGACACATGGTAAGTTCCATTGCAAAATGGGTGAGGACACATGGCAACATCCATGGGATCTTGAGAGATTCTTATTTAAAAGAAGCTTTGAAACCTGTAAGAAACTCAAGATGCAGATACAGACACTTATCACACTCTGTGGAGTTATAATGGGACATGTGACAGCTTCCACTTGTCTTTTGAGAGTCCTATGGAGGATGACACTTGGTGTGCTCCACCTAATTTAGTATCTTACTGGGGGTTTGTGACAATCCTTACTAAATAAAGAAACCAAAGGGAGAAACTATGGGTGTTGACATGTGACGGCTTCCACTGAGCTTTAGCTTCTATTTTGAAAGTCTTCAGGACTCATATTAGTTTCCTACAAAAGATGACACGTTACGATCTCCGTAGAGTTTTGAAGATGACATGTGGCACATTCTTCTACTTTAAAACTGTGTCTCGGTAGATGACACATGTCATCTTCTGCTACATTTTGATAAGGGACACATGGTAACTTGGCAGGTTTTATGTTTTTGGGGGATTTTTTCCTTCGAACAAAAATTCGAAAGGAATTCTTTCAGACAATTTGTCTGAAGGAATTATTTCTTTACAACTTTGCTGCAGGAACTTTTCTAAAGGAATTCTTTATATCTGCCTTTGCTTGTTCAACCTTTGAATCAGTTTGTTTGCCCCTCGCCTGCCCTCTGTAAGAGCTGTTTGAGATCTAAAGTGACCTTTCAGATTTTTTCAATGGTCCACTTTGGTTTCTAAGTGCCCTCTAAAAGTGTTATTTGTCCTTTGGATTTGCCTTAGTCAATTTTATATAGATCCCAACATGTGACACATGGCAGTATCTAGTGTGAAATAGACAAGGACACGTGGCTACATCTGCTTAACTTGTAGAGGCTTTGGAGGCCTTTTGAGTGTCCCACAAAAGATGACACATGGTGGATTTTTCCATGCTTTAGAAACATTGTAGATACACTTGGAACTTATTCTAGACTCATGTGGATACAAAAAAATTTTGTGTTTCACTTCTCTTACAAGGGATAGGTGGCAACTTCCGTAGCTCTTAGAAACAAAGTAAAGTGGAACTCGGCAGCGACACTTAGAAGCATACGCTGGGCTCTGTCAGACTTTTATTTTAGGCTTTTCTTGACTTAGGAAATTTTTCCATGGAAATTCCCTCTACAAGTGCACTTATCTCTTTGACTTTTAGGGCACTCTTTTGAACCTGCCAATTGAACCGACTGATTAAACCAACTTTGGTTCAATGGTTCATTCTTTTGCTTCTATTTGTTCAATTGACCAATTGAACCAAGCTCTTTGAAACAAACCATGTTGAACCAACTATCATTGAACCTTTTGAAGCTTTGAACCTATTGAACCTTTGAACCTAAGTGGTTTAATGGTTTAGGCCTTCTTCTCTTTGATAAGTGTCTTGAAGCTATTGAACTTGAAGCGATTGAACTTCAAACTTGTGACAAAAGTGCTGATTGACAAAAAATTTCTTGAAACCTGCTGACGTCATTGAACCTTTAAACCTGTTAGTTCTTTGACTAAAAAAACTTGAATAATTCTTGATTTTGAAAGTTTAGAATAATTTTTTGAAATGGGAAGAGATAATTTTGTCTTGCAGGACCAAAATAGCTTAAATGTTGTCCCAAAAATGAATAACATTTTTTGGGTAAAACACACCCAAAAGTGCATTTTCACTATCGTTCTCAAGTACAAAATCACTAACAATAAATTAACAATTTGGAACACCAATCATCGACTGACTCTTTAGACTCACACTCATTCCAAGTAAAGTCCATGCATGCATAATAAAAACATGCCGAGTATTTCATCTGAATGCTATAATAAATTTCATTTGAGATATTAAATGAGTGGTCAGTTGAACCCATTACAGTCATACAATCCTCATTATTTTCCAAGTGTTCTTCCTTCATTAATTGGAACTGTCTATGAATAGTAGAATTAGGTTTAACACCATAACATATTCTCATTACATCATTCAACCATAGTTTTTCCATTTATCAAATGAACACCCTCTTAAAATTTTAACTCCTCACTTGTAATATCTCTTTTTAGACATGCTCCAGTACCACCATGTTCCCCTGTTCCATGGGTAGCCTTAGTGAATATCAAAATGTGTTCTACACCAGTGGTAACATGCATTTTTTAATTGTGATGTTCAATTTCATGACCAATTTTAATTTTGATTGAAAGTAATGTTCCTATAACTCAACTTTTCATAGAACTTCTAAAAACAACCTTGCACATACTCTAAAGAATGCAATCAATCATCACTAATATAGAAATGGTATTATGTTAATATTTTTTATTGTTGCTTTGTACTATTAGGTGTATGATTGAATTTTATATGCATGAATATGACAACTTGTGATGGGTTGTAATACTATGATTGAACTTCTATTTTGGTTTTGAATGTGTAATTTTAAACAAAGTCAACTACTGAAACAAATAAACCAAATGGAAATGTATCCTCCTTTATCTTAAAATGTTCATCCAACCATATATCCCTATGTGTGTGCCTTACTCATAACAATCTTCTCCCTAAATTTGACCAAAAATATAGAAACATGTATATTTTTTGTAATAATCTCACACCTTTTACATTATTTTCCATCGTTTAATTGATAAGTCACTAATTTATATTTTCTTAAACCAACTAATTTCTATCTAATTTCACTTGAAATATCCTTATTGATACATTTGTCTTAATTTTTTCAATCCACCACAAATACTTCAAGTTTAATTTAAACATGATTTGTTTTAAAATAATTACCCATCTGATATTTTACAAAAGATAATTGGCATGAATTCCATAATTGATATTGGTGGAAATTTATTTCCTATAAAATGTTGTTAGTATGTAAATTACAATGAATATGGCAAAACATATCATAGTGCATTGAAAATTCAACCTGTTTCCTACAACAATAAGTGGTGCATGTGTGATTATTTTTACATAAAGAGGTTTGACCATCTTGAAATATCTTTGACAAATATAAATTTATGGATGTTTTTCAAAACATTTATAGTATAATTGTGTTTGATTCATATCCAATAAGTGTTTTTGATGTGATTCATAGTTATGTGAACCAACTCTTATTTTCACTACATCTCTTGTATTGGGAAAAACTCTTGTATTGTCTTTCCAAAATTGAACAACTCTTTGAGAGTATCAATTATAAACTTTTCCTTTTGTGGAAGTCTACTAAAGAATGCCTAGGTCTCATTGCTATTAGGTTCTTTAAGTCTTTCATGTCTTTAAATTTCTTTCATTAATGTTTTTTTTTTTTTACATTAGATGTTCAACTTGTTTTTGAAACCATTCATTTTTTCCCTATTTGATCACTTACTGCATAAGTTGTAAGTATACACTACGTAGCATTAAAATCTTAGGTACATGATTTTGGGCCTACAGTATGATATGCATCATTTATATTTTCAATAATTTCAATGTTTTCATCATCCATGCTATATGTTATTAGTCTTAATGTGTACATTATAGGTCTCATCTTAATCAATTTTATCAATGAAATAAATAATTAACATCTTTGACTATCATAATCCAAATTATGAAATAAATTATCCTAAATTTGTTGAGCCAATATTATTTAATGGTGATAAAACATTTTTTTATGCATTGGTTATGAAATATTTTCATCGAATCCAATTAAGTAATTATTTTCTCTATAAAAATATCTTGGAGGTGTTGTTAATGGTGGAATTTGCTAAGAGGGTGTTTCAAAATCTTTATTACTTTCATTATTTATGATAGCATAGCATAATTATTTTATTACATTATTTTATAACATTATTTTATAGATTATTTGAGGATTCTTGACTCCTCCAAGGATAACGTTGATCACACTATTATCGGAGGACATATATAGAGACAGTCAGTTATGGTATTTTCCATAACTACATTTACACTATATATATATATATAAATCTATACATGCCATTTTTAATCAATAAAATAATTTAGTCTTCTGATAATTTATTTAATCAAAGTCTCCACAATATAAAAGGAAAGTACAATTTTGAGCAAGAAAGTCTAGAAAAAGCATAAAAGAAGCATAGAAAAATGTTCGGTGAAAGTGCAAACCTGTCATGTAAAAGATAATTGATGCAGTCTAGTGTGTAAGATATTGATGTAGCTATGTGGACTAGGGATGGTGCAACAGTCCAATGAGTAAATCACTAAGCAGAAGCATTGAATAATAAAAATACATGGAGAGAGAAGAAAAGTGGTAGAAACTTGATCTCAATGCAGCAGGAGTAGGCACAACATTGGAAAACTCTAAGAGCTACAATGCCTTGTTGACAGTGCAAATCACTAGTGGCTGGTCACCATGAGTGTAAACATGAATGAACCATTTATTGAAAGCATGGAAAGGGGAAAATGGTATGGGAAGTGTGAGGAAAGTGAGCCTTAAGTCAGGCCTCCTAGGCACCACCATCTCAGAGCACCTTTAACAATTCTAAGAGAGTTAGAACACAACTTACAATGTGCAGTGATAGTAAATCCTTGAATATGATAGGAGACATATCATTATAAATTGGAGCAAAAATATTGAACAAGGTAAATATTTTTTTTAAAAAATCAAATAAATACTATTTTTTGCTTATAAAAATAGAAGATGTATGCACCCAAACTCATTCTCTCGAATGCCTAACTTCTTAAAGGACCAAATTATGTTGATTAGAAAATAAAGATGTGTATGATCCTTTATTTCAAATGACTATGGGGAATTATCACGATCAATGTACAAGTTCCCACTGATCTTGATGCACTCATAAAGTATGAATAGGCTAATGCTAAGGCCCTAATATTTATTATGCTAAGCATCACTAAAAATGTGCAGTCACATATCAAGAATGCTATTAGAACAAAGACAACATGGGAAAAATTATTAATTATTTATGAGGTGAATAATAAGATGAAGATCCTCCATCTGAAATCAAGACTTCACACACTTACTATGGAGTTTGATGAAAAAATTAAAGAATTATTACATCGAGTGGTCGAGATATGAATGAAGATATTTAAACTCAATGAGATGGTAGATGAGGAAATCTTGATCCAAATCACCTCGCAAGCGCACCCTTCCCAAATTAGAATGTTCATCACAATATTAAATATTTCTAAAATAATAGTGTCATTTGAAGAGCTCATGAACATGTTATAGAAAGAATAAGCTATCAACTCAGCTCAAGATGAGTTTGAAGATAAAGATCTTATCTCAAAAAATAAATGAGGTAAAAAATCTCATAAGGGACCTTTAGAGATTCAATCACAAAAATAGTAGTTATAATAATTGTGTCATCATCAATTATAAACATTGAAGAGATGGTGTCACATATGTATAACCAATACTCATGACATGGATTACAGTTTGTACAATAGTTGAAAAAAAGGGTATACCAACACATCAAAGCATGAGGATTCTCAAAAATTGAAAAGACATCCTCGACAATGGAAGTAAAAGGGCCATATCACTGCACAACAAAATGATGGATATAAAGAGACATCTGATGAAGATAAAAATGTAGTACTAGTATCCCAGGCCTTGCAACCCATGAGGAAAATCTGGTTGATTGACTCAAGTGCCATTAAGCACATTATAGGCAACAATAATTTGTTCAGTTCACTAATAGACTAACCCACTGGAGATCAAGTTAGGATCATTGATGATAAAGAATATCTTGTATTAGGAATAGGTCAAGTTTTCATTCCCTTCAAAACATCAAAATATACACCAATATCGAAGGGTGGTTATAGAGATCGTCAGTTATGGTATTTTCCAGAACTATGTTTTTGCTGTATAAATAAATCTGTACATGCCATTTTTAATAAATAAAAACAATTCAGTCTTCTAATAGTTTAAAGGTGGAATAATATTTTTTTAATTATTTATTTGTTCATTATATGTTTCCATGAAATTTTCTTGATGGTTATTTTATCATTATATGTTTCCATCAAATTTTCTTCATTCATGGGGGGTAAAGCATCATACATAGACTCATCATTAAAACAATCAAAAAATTTGAACTTTGAATGTAAAATTCCAACATTATCTAATTCATTATTGTCAAATTCATTTATATGCATTTCATTATGGTCATTTTCATCATTATTCAATTGTTTATGGTCAATTTCAACATTGATTAATTCATTATTATCAATTGGCTCATTATCTATGGAATTTGACTCATCAACATTAGGGTTTCTAACTTGATATCGAAGGATGGTTATAGAGATTTTTAGTTATGGTATTTTATAGAACTATGTTTTTGTTGTATAAATAAATCTGTACATGCCATTTTTAATAAATAAAAAAAATTCAGTCTTCTAATAGTTTAAAGGTGGAATACTATTTTTTTATTATTTATTTGTTCATTATATGTTTCCCTGAAATTTTCTTGATGGTTATTTTATCATTATATGTTTCCATCAAATTTTCTTCATTCATGGGGGATAAAGCATCATACATAGACTCATTATTAAAACAATCAAAAAATTTGAACTTTGAATGTAAAATTCCAACATTATCTAATTCATTATTGTCAAATTCATTTATATGCATTTCATTATGGTCAGTTTCATCATTATTCAACTGTTTA
>JARHVA010005094.1:625000-645000 GCA_037957365.1 Torreya grandis
AAAAATATGTCATGGATAAGATTAATGAGTGCCTGGATTTTTTTTCCTTTAAAATTGTCCACGAGTTTCTCCAACGTGACCCATGAATATGTGGTTGCTAATTATTTCAAAATTGACAGCAATGAAGACGATAATTACTTCTGTGTACGTTTTTAAAATACTAAGATGACCAACGTTGCTAACCAATGAAGATAAAGAACATTGTAAATGATGAATAAGACGTTATAGGCGGTGCAAACCTGACTTCAAAACCTGACAGAACTACAAATAGCAGGCAAATCAAACAGAATGAATTGTAGTTGGCCTATATCCATTATCAATGGAAGGTTCTGTTAAAATTTTCAGCATTCTGCCGGCTTTCCTAGTTTTCTTAGGATTAACATTGTCGGCATCGCATGCCGAAGCACAGACACGGTCTAGGAAGCCGTTAATTCGGTCTCTGTACATATTTGGAGACTCGACGACAGATCCTGGTAGCAACAATGGGCTTGGTGCTATCGCCCAATCTAACTTTCCTACGTATGGACGAGATTTCTTGAATGGTCGACCAACTTGGCGTTTTACAAACGGAAAATTTATAACAGACATTATTTGTAAAGTCGTCTCTTATGTTTCCTTCAATTTTCAAAACTGTTAGAATTTAAATTGCGTGCTTACAAGCATTTGTGCCAACAGTTTTCTTGGACTATAACCAGCCTGAATTTAATTAGGCTGAATTTAGTTAGATTTGCTGCCAGCACATTTAGACCTTCAATTTCGTGGAGAAAAGCTACTCACGGGTGCAAGTTTCGGCTCGGCTGGTGCAGGATTACAAGACACTACCTCGTTATCATCAGTTTGTATATCTTCCATTTTTTTATCAATATATTTGTTATATCTTTAGATTAAACTTAAAATCATTACGATTTTTACCGTACTGATTTTATACAATGCCAAGTGAATCTGTGCTTGCACAATGTGATACTCTTGAAGAAACATATAGAGAATTTCAGGCATTACCGATCGCAGGTGGCCGATATGATTGGTCAGCAAAATGCGAGGAGGATAGTATCAGAAGCATTATTTGTTATAAGCATGGGAACTGATGACTTTGTCAATAATAATTTTTAAAAATAGAGCCTTGAATAGTTCGAGGATCTTCTTCAACAGTCTCGGAATGGATTTATACAGGTAAAACGGGCAAAGCATAAACAGCCAGTGTGTTCGTAATGACCGATATTGGTTTTTTCATTTAACATGTAAATATCTAGATTTTTTCTTAATTTAAGAGGTAAATATGTAGATATTTTCAAATGAATTACAACTTAGTTTCATGATTAATTTGTTTTAATATTTAATGAGATTTTTATTTTGATAAATGGTGTGATAAAACATTGATCATAATTTACGTTTATAAGACATAATTTATCTATAAATATTAAAATATATATTTTTAAGATTTTGAATTAAAAACTATTGTTGACAGATGTTAGTACATTTTGTTTTGGTATTTAAGAAGATTTGTATCTTGATAGATAATGTGACAAAATATTTTTATCATCTTCTACGTTATAAAAATATAATCTATTTGATATTTTTATGAATATTAATATATATAATCTATTATTCAAAACATTAGTAAAGTATAAGAATTGTCTATAATAAAAAATGTAGTCGGTTCGCATTCAAGCCCTACATGCAATAAGTGAGAAAACATTTATTAGAACATACCAAATAACATAACCTCGATCAGTGCAAAGCAAGACACAAATTTGATGGATGATCATATCTATCATGATTTTTTTTATAATGAATATTTATTCAGCATTTGCCTTAGAATTATAATAGAATTCATAGTAGAAGAAGAAAACATGATATATATAATATTCATTTATAATATGTATGCTTTGAATAAAAGTGTCCTTTACATTTAATATACCTTTTTTTTAAAATTATTTTTATTTTATGATTAAAAACTCAAAATTCAGTCATATGACCATCAAATTTAACCCTTTGTAAGAAAGACTATAAAGTAAAACCTTAAAAAGGTCTAAGAAAACTTACCAATTAATGACATCAATAAAAAATAAAATATACCTTAACTTTTATTTCATAAATCTAAGATGGGTTTACCCTTGACTAAATTTTCTACAGTGTCATCTTCTTCCAATATCATTGCACTCAAAATTTTTACACGATACTTATCTTGTAAAATGGCTTTCAATAATACCATACATTCAGGAAAGATTATGACTTTTTTATCCCCATAACACTCAACATAAAATTATTGAAGGTATTTATCTAAGTTAATGTCTACAAATGTGATATCATTGGCCTTTGATGTGTCGCATGTTTTTGAATGCATCATAATAAAGAAGGAATCCTTAATAAGTACATCACCCTGAGCATGCTCCTTGAAGCATTTTTGATGTTTCCATTTCCCTATGTTTGTTTTACTTTTATGTCTAAAGTTACAAAATGGTTAACACTTAAGTTGTGTTGAATAATGGTGTCCTTTCTCTTGGACTATCTCCTTACCTTTGGAATGGGGTTGATGATTTCTATTTCCTTTTTTTTTTACTATGTGAAATTGTTCCTTTTTCTTTCCTTTTGAAATGGTTGTAGTTAGGGGACAGTCTCAGATTAAATGTTTGTGGGTGTGTTCCATAAAACATTAAAAAGGGAAGTTTTCATAATCAAGAGATTGTTCAAATATATGTCCATTTAAAGATATTAACTATATTCTTCTAAGAAGAGTCTTATTCAAAACAATCTGAAATTAAATATTAGTATATGTTATGTGTTTCTTAGTTTTAAAAGATATACAAATCATCTCTTTGAGTGAGTTTCTAGTCCTTAAAATTAGGGTTCATTTTAAGAGGCCATATCCCAAACCTCCTTAAATGTATTTAGACGAATCTGATTTCGTATCTTTGGAGAATCAGCATGTCTGAAATGTTTTCCAAATCACCATTCCTATTTTTTAAAAGAACGTTCATTTATTACAAGTGTGCTAAGAGTTTGAATAATATTTTTCTAACTTATGGTACGTTTAGAACCTTTTGCAAAAAGTAAAAAATTGAGATCTTATAAAATCATGAATTACCTTGACCTATAAAAAGATTAATGTAAATGTTAGTAAATATGTGATCAATTATTTTCTACTTTAAAAATACAATAAAAAAACCTTTTCATAAGTTAATAAAAAAAATGACATGAAAATTTACTTTCCATTGATCTTCTATTTAAACATGTAACTTTTCTCATTCAAAAATGTAATTTTTATCATTAGAAGTTCAAATACACCACTATTTCATCCAAGGACTCTAATTCCTTACATTGTTGACTTAATCCTTTAGAGTTTCAAGAGTTTTTATTTTTTTGGAAAGGGTGAAATGTCTATAATTTATTGGGGAACAGATAAAGAAGAAAGAAAAATTAGATGCATAATTAGAAGCATCGAAATATTTATGTAGTATGGTTTTGGAAAAAGCACCAGACATATATACACAAACGTAAAATATTTATCCATTACTAATTGTGTGATTTAATACAATTAAAAAATAATTATATATATTAAAAAATAATATATATTGTAAATAAAAAAATTTAATTGAAAAATATATAAAATTTAAATTGTGATTGATTTAAATTTTAAAGTAATGTTATTAATTATAATAATTAAATATTTAATCTTTTCTCATAATAAAGATTGTTTGAGAATCATTAATATTTATATATAAAATGTTGTTCTATATGTTAAATGGGTGGTTCAGGGAATTGAAAACAACATAGCTTGGAAACTTATTTTAAGGCACTACATTACCTCTAAGTTACTTCTTACTAAAAGATGTTGAAAAAATTTTGGGTTTCACATCTTAATTGTTAACACTTCCACCATTTATATTCAGGGATATTTTAATATTAAAAACATTTGAAAAGATTTAAAGATATCAAATCCTATTTAAAATTAATGTGTGATGGATTTCCTAGTGGACTATTCTTTAATGACCACAATATTTGATGGTTTTAAGTTATGACCAACTTTAATATTATTCTTGCAAAATTGATAGGTATTAAAGATTTGAGGCTTTTTTAAATAATGTATTCATAAATTTAAATATTTCAATTTTTTAGTCATTTTGGTCATTGGCCTTTATTAAAAGATAATTCAAAGTTAATCAATCCAACCTTAGCTTTTATTTTATACATTCAAGAGAAGATGCATTATGTCATGCTGCATAAGATGAGATTGCAATGTCCATGTGCTTGGTGGAAATATTGGAGATGAAACTGTGATACTTATTTTCATAATTATTATCTATATCTCTTCTATCAAATCATGAGCCGATTATCTTCAATATTTAACAAATTGAATAGGAGTTAGAATATGAATTCCTTAGCCAAGACCTATGTTAACAAACCTAATAGAATTTGGAATCTTAAGGTTGAACCTGAGTTCAATCACTTTATTTAGTGTTTGTTCTATCAAGGTATTTCACTCATGGAACATATTTTATATATCAAAATTTATCAACCCAATGCTCCTAGTTGTTCTACACTAGAGTCCTTCAAACACCTTTTCTGGATTTTTCTCAAATCCCAATTTCAAAATATTTAATACTTGCAAAACACATTATTTCACTTCATCAACAGGGAAAAATAAAGAACCAAAAATAATTTCATTAACTTGAAAAGAAATATTACATAAATTGGTTTTTCAAATTGGTGTCATGGGGACAAGCATGGTGAGATTTCACCATGTTGGAAAGGTGAGACTTAAACATGATGTCAGAGATTGCAATGATTGTGCACATGCAACTACCTTAACAAGGGAGATAAGATCTATACACAACAGTAGATCACAATTTTTTGTAGAACCTAGACTTAGGGAAATTAAACAAATAAAAATAATGACACCTCTTTTTTGAATAGAAGAAAAAAACCCTATTTATACATTTTGTACCCTTTTTAAATCTGGGGCTATGGGTTGCAATTTTGAAAAATGAAAAGTAACCCTCCAAATTATGCCAAGATGATCCTAGATGGAAAATATTCCTTACCAAGCCTGAAATCTTCATCTATCTACAAGAAATATCATTCCTCTTACTAGCTCTACAAGGAATGATAAATATTTGCAATAATCCCTTTGATTTCCTGACTAGAGATGCCTTTTTAGTTGACTTAGAAGGTGAAATTTTGTGGTGGAGTCTGAACAAACCTTTCCCTCATGTGTAACTGCCTATAGATGCCCTTGAACACTTGCTTGCATAGCTAGAACCTCCTAAATAGTTGTCTTTCCTCTTATGTATGCCATAGAATGACCTGCTCTTGTAATGATGGTATGGGAATGCTCGAGTTGTGGTATAAATAGTAAACGATCCATGACCATCTAAAAAATATGCTTTAGAATGGATGAAAGACCTTCTTTTACACTTTAAATTCTTGTATGTCCTTGAAGGAACCATTAATTTTATCTTTAAAATAAAATATTGACACATATTAACATGTGGCATGCCACATTGAATCCAGCTAAGCATTCATAGGGTTTAAAAGTGACTATGTTATTTAATTGCCTCTAACATATACACTTGTCACTTTCTGATATAGTCTAGAAGATGGATCAAATACACACCATTGATATTTTAATAAGTCTCTGGGCCTTGACTTCATCGCATTTCATTGATCTTGATTTGGGCCTCCAAGATCCTACCACTTGGTATCTCTATGGGTTCCCTATGTACCTTGTAAACAATATTGATTGTCTGAATGCTACCACACCACATGGAAGTCTCTTATTAGATCTATGGCTGCATTGAACTATCAACTCTTCACTCACACTAATGGATCTTTGAAATATGATTGAGCTTTAATCATGACCTATGGGTTTGACACTTGTCACTTTCACATTTGTCCTGAGTCCTTTTCAAATGTCCACCTTCATCTCATGCCATTGATCACATTTGCATTGATAAAATGCACTTTGTTGATCCCTATCCATAGGGTCTAGTCCTTTATTGCACATACCATTAGATCTTTCACAAGGTTTCTATAATGGTGACACTTGTCATCATCTCATTAGTCATGATTATTTGTTAACGTTTTGATCTATTATGCACCATTGTTCAAAATATTTATGCTTTTATATGTACCATCAATTGATGGGAACATGCTCGATCTTTAAATCATACCCCATGAGCTCAGTACTTATCACTTCCATGCTTGTCCTAAGCTCTTTTGACTTTTAACCTTTGATCACACACCATCAGATCATATTTCTTTGAGTTAATGTGTACTATTTGATTTTGACCCACTAGGTTGGACATGATTGTTTGTGGGCTTGTTAACACAATTGACAATTTGAAATTTAGTGATTTCTACTAAATTATAAGGAAGTTATGAAAAAATTTCATAATAAAATGATATTATAGTGAGTAATGTTTTTATACAAAATTTCTAACCAAGGAAATTATTGATGTTGTAAGAAATTTTGATCTATAGTAGTTTATATATAACAAACAAATGGTAAAGGATTGATAACACATAATATCAAGACAAGCGATACAGGAGACAATTACAAAATTATCAATAAACGGCTAAAATGGCAAAACCTGCTAGCAATGAACATTTATTTTGGTGATGGTTAATAAATACATTAAAAGAAAAGTATCTGGGTGGTCACTACAATTTAAATTTAATTCATGCCAAAATGATGTGCGTAGGAAACATAAGTGACATTGGTGACTCATGAAAACCTAACCATTTTTTTATGTCCATTTTACATGTAATTGGTTTTTTCATTAGTTCAAAGAGACATAAAATATCATATTTAGATGTGACAATGTAAATGCAAATAATTTAAGGCATAATTGTTTATGATCACCCTATTTCTCTCTAAGTTAAAAAAGTGTGAATCTAGTAATATAAGTCATGATATGAGGCTTGCACATCTAAACAATTATTTATGTTGATTTTACTTGTGATCAACTCCATTATATGTCAAAATGACACAAAAACATCATATCCACTTATGGATGTCGAAATATAAAAAACTTTCTAGCATACATATACACGATCACACTAATTCGCTTTGAATTCAAGCCAAAGTGGTATGATTGAGGTAACATAGGTCACATTGATGACCCACACACATTACATCAATACTTTGTGTAGATTTTACTTACGATAAAGTCTCTCATATGCCATAAGACACACAACAAGACCATATATATTTAGGACTAAGATAAAAAGAGATGATTTAGGGCACATATATATTTGATCACCTAATTCACCTTGAAATCATGAAAAAAGTGGTATGATTGGAGAAATTTGGTTTGCATTGGTGACCTATTCATATCCAACGACCGTTTTATGTCATTTTTACTTGAAATTATTAATATTATAGGCCAAAATCAATATAACAAAACTATATCGATTTTTGACTAGAAAAATTAATTAGTTGGCACATTCATGCAATCTCTAAAGTCACATAGGCACATTCATCCATTTGTAATTTAGAGAGTATATCAATAATGCTATATGTATAACTTTTAGACATATCACGTTGATTTCTACTAATGACATTGATTATATGGTTTATGTATTGTTTTTGGATCTTGAATATCCTACCTTGACCCCCCTCATATCAATCTAGTTTTCAATCTAAATCTACCAGGCACTTCCCTTCTTTATAGAGAGGCATGGAAAATCATGGGTATAGTTTGTGCACTCCACATTATGAAATGGTCTATGCATGACTTCCTTGTTCTTTATAGTAATCATTGGTGTTCTTCTCAATAAGTATTGGTATTATTCCAAAATAGAATATAGTGATTGATATCATTTATTAAGTTTACTTAATATAATACAATACAACCTATAAAATCCCTTATTCACCAAGATGGGTATGGATGTTCATAAATTATTTGTTGATCACATAGTCACGCTTCTCTATCAAATTTCTTACCTGAATTTATGGAATCAATTGAATGTGTTTTTATCCATAAATTAATAAATATATTATGTATTTCATATATAAATATATAAGAATTTTTTTTTCATCACTCATTAGATTGTTTGGCCTCTAATTTCCCTTATATATAGATACATCAATATACAATAATCTCAATAAAGACGTTCAGTTCATATAAGAAGAGGGATGGGATGGAAGCATAGATAGGATATACTATTTACATAAAAATATTTCTTTAGACATTTTAGAGTCCTATAGTAATAATGAATTCATGTGGTAACTCTAGTCCCTAAGATATCTCTCTAGTGACACATTCAGGAAGAGAAAATCATTCAACACAAGGAACTACACAACAACACCTTAATCAATAGTAACATAAAGTATGTAAGCAAATCGCATAGATAATACCTCATGATCCTTAGTCCCATATTCAAGGCATAGGTAAATTCCACATGATCTAAGGTATCATGGTATTCACACCTTCAGAAAGACTATAAGTTTGAAGGAGGTATACGAAATTGTAGAAATGTAGAAGAAGACAAAAGATTTATGGTTTTGAATTATTTGGTAAAGTAGATGTAATACAGTTTGAATAATAAATAGGAATTGAAAATTTGGAAAAATATATGGGTGCATAGACTGAAGCAAATGAGTAGAATTAGACATTGGATTTGGTGAATCTTCTAGAAGGAAAAGATGTAATTGATGTAAAGTGGGTCTACAAAACAAAATTAAAAGAAGATGGAAATATTTAAAAATATAAGGAAATATTGGATGTAAAATTTTATTCAAAACAACATCATATTGATTTCAGTTAAGCATTTCTACCTATAGAAAATATAGATCTAGTTAGAACAATCTTTTAAATTGAAACTAATAATAAGGGAAAAGTTTACAAGAAGGATCTATTAAGTTTGAATTTTTGAATGGAATTATTTTAGAAGAAGAATGTGTAAAACAAATTCGAGTGTATGAAATTAAATGTTATAAATAATGGTTTTACAAATAGAATAAATCCATTTTTGGTCTTAAGTAGGTACTAATAGCATGGTACAATGAGTTTGATTCATATTTATTAAGTGATGGTTTTAACAAGACCAAAATCAAGAGAACTCTTTATATCAATATATTTGATAAAGGTGGAATTATTGTAGTATGGTTTCTATTTAGATAAGTATATATTTATATGGAACCTATAAATTTATCAGCTTAAGACACCAATGAAGAAATAATTTGTGATAAAAAATTTGGGGATGGTGATATTTTTTCTAGGAATTGAAGTAAATCAAATGGATGATGTGTTTTTTATGCTTCAAACAAAGTATGAAAGTGATGTATTTAAATGATTTAAAATGTAAAACAATACTCACATTTCAAAACCATTTATAATGGGACAAATGTTACAATAGCAAAGGATACTTAAAGCTCTACAATATCCTAGTTGGTAGTTTGATGTATTTGAAAAAAACTACAATTGACATAATTTATGCATAAGCATGATTTCAAGAGACATGGAAAATCTATAAGAAATACATTAGCAAGTAGGAAAGATAACTATAAAGTATATAAGTGGAACAAGTATTATGGAATTCAATCATTTTATCAAGTTTTGGAAAAAAAGAGAAATTGATTACCTAATATGACAAATTCTTATTCAAAAATTAGATATAAATAAATGCTACAAACTAATTTAAAACTCTTTAAATTTTTAAATATATTAAATATGTAAAGTTAAAAACATAAATATAAACTTAGCTAAAAAATGAGATGTATACTTTTTCTAGATTTGAGATTAATTCATAAATTATGTTTATTGAGTGAAAACTATGATGGAGGTTCTGATTTACTTTAGGGATCACTCTGTAATTACTTTACCTCTTTAAAACTCTAGGTCAATACTCATTAAGACAAACAGAGTCATAGATCAAAAAGGGTTCAATGGTTAAATTTGTACCAAACCTCAACATCCCATCTGATTAATGATGCCTACATACCAATACTACAAAAAGGGATCAAACTCCATGTTGTTATCACATGCTATGATGGTGTGTGTGAAAGTAGTGTAGAATTCTAGAAACTATGTTAGTGTAATATTAGTGTGATTAATTGCTTTAACTATGGCTTGTGTCCTTAGAGGCGTATTCAAAATTTAACTCAGTTTTATTATGGTTGTATGTATTTATAATTGATCTTAATATGTAATTATAATTTTAGTATTTTTCAATATGTAAGCATCTTGTGATCAATATGGTTTGAAATGTGCTTTTATAGTTGTAATTTGTGAATTCCTTACGATGTGTCTTGCTAAACTCGTATGAATCCAAGTTTAAATGAAATTTTGGGCACTAAAACCATGTATGAATTTAAATATGTTTGTTCTAGTGCAAAAATTATTGTAACCATATGGCATAAAACTAGTGAAGAAAGGTGAACCAACGGTGCTATAGATGTAAAAAGGCTCAGTTCTAGTGCAAAAATGATGTAAAGAAATAGTATAACCTATGTTTGTTGTATAAAACATGGAAAATTACAATCATTTCCATTTCATCTATGGAATTTGGGTGAAATTGAGCAAGGATGAAGCCATATGCCATGCATATGCCTGCAATCTGATATCTAATATATATGGATTTTGAGATTGAGTATTAATAACTAGATGTATAAATAATAACTTCTCTATTAACCTTAAAAAAATGCCACACATGTTTCTCTCGAACTAATAAAATATGAATATTTTGTGCAAAATGAAACTATGAACCTTTTGGAAAATATTCTAAATTGCTCTAATGGATTCTAGAGATGACTTTTTTTGAACATCTGGGACAATAACACCATATCTAGATAGTAGTGAGTGGTGATCTTATTTAAACTAGTTCTCTAAGTGTTTTTAGGTGTGTCTTATGATTCACTAAATTAGGAATCAAAATATATGTATGTGTCTATCTATGCATTTTGGGCTTGGTCACTATGACAATCCACTATTTATTCCCCCTCTTTTAAGGTGAGTTTTTGAGTCTACACAATAACTTATGTTAAAATAAAAAGTTATGATATATATTTTCTATAAAATATATAAATATGAGTAACAACAATAAGATGGAGAATCATGGCACCATCATATAAATAAACTAAAGTTAATATTAATTTGAAATGCATGTACAAATAAGCATACATATTGTGAATGTTAAGATATAGGTTAACAACTATGTATGCATATACGTGATATATACTAAGTATAAAAATATTAATATACTACTTGAGGAGGGACATATTATACCCATAGAAATGTTAAAAATTAAATTAATTATTTTTGTTCATCATAGCATTAAAATTATAAGAAAAAAAAACATGCAAGTGTCATGGCAATGATGCACACAAGAAAAGAGTACATGGGTAAGTGAACAAAGTTTGGGGATAATTCTGCAGACATTTTTTATGAAATTTTACAAAATATTTAAATGTTATTATAATAAAATTTTCATGTTATGTTTTGTAAAATTTGTAAAAAGCCATAGATTATATACACATTTTAATCATATCAAAATGTGTGCACTTTAGAATTCATAAATATTTAAAACATGTGAAAATGTGTGCATGCTATGATGTGTATGTGTTCCTAAAAGTAAAAATTAATAAAGCCTTAGAATGAAGAGAGGTGAATAATTATAATGTGAGGGCATACTTGTTTACTAAAATGAATATTATTTATAATTTTAAATTTAAATCATTACATTTATACTCCATATATATTTTTTTTGTTTTAGTAAAAAAATATGAAAATAGGGTCACTCAACATATTGTATAGTTGGTGTCACAACTGAATGATTTGTGATTTGGGAGATAGTTTTCAAAATCCAATTTGATCAATATTTAGTCATTTTTAATATTTTATTATTGAACCTAGGTATTTCAAGGCATAACTTTTGCAATTGATGTCCACAATTTATTCATAACATACATTAAGATAAGAGATAATATTACATGGATTTAAAATAGATTTAGCATAGAAAATGTAATGAGATCCATAAAAATTTTATAGCTAACATAGGAACTAGATCAATTCAATAAATAATTAATTACTTAATTAGGAAGCAATTAGTCACTTAGTATTTAGATAGAGGCTTGTAAGTGTATGAAAACTCACACACACTTATATGGGCTTCCTATTAAAGGTGTTAATAAATTATAAACTCACCCAAGCACCTGTACAAACCATAACATAGTATCTTCCTTATTGGGTGAGCCTGAAAGAGTTTACAAACAAATGTGAAAATATAATCCAATTCAACAAAATAATCAACATAGTAAGCTTTCTTAATCAAGATCAAATTAAACAGTGTAGTTTCACCATTGTTTTGAGATACGATTCATATATGGAACATGTAAACATTTATTTTTCAAAATTACATTATGATCAAATCAAGGGTTTTAAATACATATCAATTTATCATCAATGAGTTTGGAGCTTATGATATAGTTCATTAACTTGAGAAATAGGTTATATTTTCAGAAAGACCATGAATTGTTTATTTTTATTAGATGTTCTCTATAATGAGAGTTAGAATACATTTAGGTGTCACATATTGTCTCCATAATCCATGTGATCATATATATACACCTTAATAATAATTAAAAATTTGTTACCATTATTTATTTCATTGATATGGGAAGTTGAATGCTACCCTGTTCTATCTACATGGTTTCCCATTGATTTATCAATTCTTCTTAATCTAATACATTCATAGAAGAGTAGGGACACTTGGAATGAAAATTAGGTTTGTGAGGGATCCCGAAGGATATGTGGTTCAATTCAAATCCATCTAATGATTATCTTCATCTTTTTCTATCAATATGTTCTTTTAGTGACAATGATGATATTCAAAACTATGGTAGATTTTATCATGAAGATGTATTCATATATAATTGTTTTGACGTGTGACTCTATTAAATATACATATTATTTAATATAAAACATGAAATCACAATTATGGTTTGTATATTTTTCTTGAAACTGAAACTTTTGGTAAGAGTGATACTAATTTATTTTACATAAAACATACTTCAAGGTGGTTGTATATGTATTTTCAATGAAAAAAGGATGTGGACTCAATTTTAATATTTTATCCTCTTAATTTTAAGCTTTTTATAGAATTTTAGAAATGAATATAAATATTAATTATGAACCTACCATTGATGGGGTACAATTTTACACCCATAAATAAATTATTATTAAAATGTGTTTACATACTAATAAATATATATCCTAATATTAAATCATGTAAGTGAAATAGCGATGGGATAAACCCAAGATTAGGGGCTGATTTGAAGCTAACTATCATGAACAGATTATGTAATTACAAATTTTGTAATTGGAATTACTATGATCATGAAAATGACTTTCTCTTGATTTAGTTTTCATGTTTGATTTCAAATCAGTAAATTTGTTTAAGTAATTGTCTATTTTGATGGATGAATATATGGAATAACTAGTAAGAAACATTCTAGGTTGTTAATTTCAAAAAATAAAAATAAAAATTGAGAAATTTTATCTAGTACCTAATGAAAATCTTCTTACTTTGTGGTATCAAAGATTATGTTTAACACTTAAATATACTATGATCATTAACATTCTTATTTCAATTAAAAAATGGTTTGTGTTAGAACTCAGTGAGATAATAAATAAACTTATCATAATTTCACTAATTAAAACCCTTGTGTCTTTAAAAAATAGATTTGGAGATTGACTTTTCTCAGAAATATAGGATTCCTATGTGATACATATGTCTTGGAGAACAATAGGTCAAGTAGACATGATGGACAAGTAGTTTATAAGTAATTTGATTAATAAGTGATTGGGGATAGATCCTTCATTTCAAATTAACCCATAGGTGGACAATGGATTCTAAATATGATAAGGGAAACTTAGCAAACCTAGTCTTATGATAATAAGAATGTATACTTAGGAATTTTGTATTCATCATTTTTTATAGATAGGAAACATGTTATTTTGAGTTCATGTTCATCATTATACTTTCTCTAAGTTGAATGGCGTAGTGGTAATTCTTACGTAAGCACATTGTCATTATCCCAGATTTTAGAGGCCACCCTAAGTAGAAACATAATCATGGAATATGAGAATATGTTTTGGGACTCTACCTAGTAATTTTTTCAATTTAATGATGACATCATATGTTATTGATGTGAATAAAAATGGAATACTTGCTAATTAGGTGTATTTAAAAAAAAATAAATATATGATGTAATAAAGGAAAATATAATCACTTCTTGTAAGGGAAGGAAAATAATTTAAGTTTATTAAAATTTAGAGTGAATCCTTTAAGCTTAAAACTTAATCTAAAACATGTTGGTTTTCCTTTGATACATAGTCAAATGGAAAGGGTGGGCATAGGTTTTTAAGCATTTTTCTCCAAATGTATTTTTTGATCAATAATATAGACGAAAAACTATGAAAAACTCTTTTAAAGAATTTCCCCACTTTTATAATCAATATAATGTTAATTGAGTCATTCGGATGATGTATTTTTAAAGTGGGGAAAGATGTGATGTCCTCATTTTCATGTGTCAAATTTTGAATGCACTTGATAGTGATTAGTGTTATATAACATGATTAATGATGAGAATATGTATTTAATAATATGCATTTAGGGATTTTGAATTTTTATTTATTTATTATGTAATATCCTATCATTTTTATCTTTATTTGTATATTAATTAATTCATTTTATGCAATTATGGTTGAAATTTTTGAATGGATAATCTAATTATTTTATTATTTTATATCATATGGATTTGATATCATGATAGAAATAGTTAATTTAGTTTTTGTTTGTTTGTGATGTTCGTGAAACACCCCTATAGTGAGGGATAGTATCATCAAGAATAATGAACTAGATGCATATTTTTATTAGAGAGAGAGAGAGAGAGAGAGAGAGAGAGAGAGAGAGAGAGAGAGAGAGAGAGAGAGAGAGAGAGAGAGAGAGAGAGAGAGAGAGAGAGAGAGAGAGAGAGAGAGTCCAGTGAATTGGTTTACATTCATTTTGTTTTTATTCCAGATATGAAAATTTTCTCTTAATCATTTTTGAATGACTTGTAAACACGTGGGAAGGATGGTTAACTTGTATATTTTATATTTCTCTTATTTTCTAGTTTTGACTATTGTAGTTTATAAATTGAACTCTAAAAATTACTATAGGTCATGGTGATCAATAGGTCAATCATTGTTATTAATTAAAATGCTTAGAACTATTTGTATTCATAATTTAAAACTAAATGAATATTTGTGTACACACATATAGTTGACCAACTTTATCATCTTGTGTCGTCAAATATCTATTTTTTAAAATTCATTTATTCAAGGTAATTAGGTTTGTGACTCAATGGAATTATAAGAATATTTAGAATATAAATTATTTTATTACTTTGATAAATGGTCATATATACTTATCATCATTTGATAGGAAAGATATTTTATTTTTTCATTATAATTATAATAATCTATTACTATTATTATTATTAGATGATAATATTAATATATACATTTTAATAATATTAAAAAAAAAAAATTAATTTTAAAACATAATACGAAAGTAATGATTTTTGGGACCTTTGTGGTGGCTCACTCACATGGGTATTAAATAGATGATAGTAATCCTTGCCCCCACCCTGCCCCACCCCACCCCACCCCCTCACCACCATTGAGAAGCTTTAAGGGATTACAAGCCTAACCACCAGTAAATTTGACTAATGTGGAAAACATTCATTATGCCTATAGATTTTAATTTTTTAAAGGTGGACATTCCTCATTTTTTGTATCAGTAATATCTTGATATTTCTTAATATTTTCCCATACATATGAATAATAAATGACTAGGAGACATACATGGAAGAATTGAAACATAAAAGTCACAATTATATTTGGGTGGATAAAATAAGTCTAAAATAAATTTAGTTTTTGAGATGAATGGGCATCAAGGAATGTATAATAGGTCAAGAGGATAGGCATCTAAAACTTAGTTAGCTTGGAAATGCTACCTTGATCTCTTGTACCCTTATCAGGAATGCAAAATATACAAAATTGATTACTACATGATCAGATTTTCATTAATTATTGGATAATTAATTATATTTTTCATATTTCATGGTTGTGTATTTGTAGTTTATGGAAATCTACTATTAATAAATGTAAATCAATTTTGTTAACATTATGTGTGTAATAATTGGAGTTTACATAGTTTGTTTTCAAATAACAATAAATGAAGAGGAAGTTACACATTTTGAAGATGTTCAATGTTACATACCCTATGTTCCCTGTATTCTACGTTGAGAAAGAATGAATGTGCTCTATGCATGAGAAATAATCTATGAAGGATGATTTGAGTATATCTACATAATGGTAATTTATTGTTTCAATTTTCTTAGGCCCTTTATGTGGTTTTAATTTTTTTAATTATACATTTCATTGTATAGTATACTCCAACCTTATAGGAGACCGTGTCTTTACGTACAATCATACCCAAACCTATGTAAATCAACGAACATAACCATTGACAGATGGATATAATGGGTGAATAAGGTGCATAGGATTAATACGGAACTTAATTATTCATCAAAATCATTTGGAACTCTTTAGGAAACTTATAACACTTAAACAATCCTTTTTGGGTTTATCAAAGAGAGAGATAACCCTATATTATAGTTTCCAAAGGAAATATAAATTTGTAAACATTTCCACCAGTGAAAAGACACTAACCTTATTGATTAGTTATGAAATAATGTTTACTAAGAGATTTTGAGAGTTTTAGACCAGTATGGTTCATAGGTGCATGATAAATGATGATTGTGTATGTAACAAGGGTAAGGAGAATCAATTATGTCTAGATATTATTTGGAAAATGTATCTATAAGTGAAATTAAGTGTAGAAAATTTATGGATATAAGGTATATGATAAAGTGTACTAGAAAAATACCTTATATTTTTTAAGACCAATTGTACTTGTTTGTATAATTAGAAAGGCCAAAAAAAGCCTATTAGAAGGCAACAATGAAAACATAGAAGTAGAAATTAAAGATAGACTTTAACATGAATTTTGTGTAGATAGATTAAAAGACCAAAGAGGAAATGAATGGTTATTAAAATTATCATAAATATATGAAAAACCCTAAAAAATTGTGTTGAGTTATTTTCCCTTTAATCCTTTGTCAAGGTATGAGATAGTTAGAACAAGATGAGCGTGTGTTATTTGAATTTTTATCTAAATCACATATAATTTATTAAGTGTGGATCATGTTATTGGAATGTGACTAAATTAATGACATAATAACTTTAATTTGTTTTTGTGTATAGATTTTATAAGATGGTTCACATTAAATCATGGAGGATGACTAGTGATGTAACCAATATTACTAAATTTTTATTCAAAGAGGTGGTGATATTACACGAGTTTAATTTAAATTACAGTATCAGATAGGGATAATACATTTTGGATAGTTTTTTAGCTTGCTAAGTAATGTGTTGGGTACTTAATGAAGGTTTTAAATAATAGTATTGAAAATATATTGAGATATTTGATTAGTGAAAATCCTATGCAGTAGGATTTGGTGTTAGCAAAATCTTACTTTGAATAAATGGGATCATCCAAAGAGATAAGTGTTTTAGTAAAAATAATGTGTTGTTTATAGATTATGTATGGGAGTAGTTAGAGATGAGTGTTTGAATTTAGAAGCACAAATAACATGAATGGAATAAATGCTAAATTCACACAATATGCATAATTTATGCATAATGTACATATGGAGTTGAAAATGAGATTATAAAAAGAGGTAATAAGTACAAATATCATAGTGATCAAAAGATAAGACAAAAAAATATTGAATATTGGGGCATGTTGTTAACACACATTTATAAAGAGATGTTTCCAAAAGGAGTGTATAACAAGCTAAAATGGAATAAAATTAGAGGTAAGAAGTAAAAAGATCATGTTGATTAAAAGAGAAGACACAAAGATATTGAATATCCAAAACAATTGTTAGCACACCTGTATAATCTTAATTTTCCAAAAGGAGTGTTTAACAAGATAAAATGGAATAAAATCAGACCTTGTAAAATTATCAAAATGTAATTATCTAATGCATATTAGATTGAATTTTTATATTGATTAGGTATATCACCTATCTTAAATGTAATTAACTTATACCCATGTCTGGAAGGATAAACACTTGACAAAAAATCAAGGATAAATTCTATAACCATTAATTTTAAGGAACAATTTCTAGTTGAAGAGAAGGAATAGATAAAAGACAATCTCGACATAAAAATTGGCAAGAAGATATGAGGTAGTGAGTATTATGAATAATTATTGAAATAGATGAATTGAGTAGTTGAAAATGAAATTTAGATGAATGTATTTAGAATTTATAAATGTAAAAAAAAAAAAAAAAAAAATCATGAGCATGAGATCATGTAAAATACATTTCCCCTAAGTATTTCATGTAGGAACATCTAAGGACAAATGACAATCTTTCATCACCAAAACAAAATAGTAATTTCAATTTTGGTTTTATATTATCATTTTGGCATTTCATCAAACACTTAATATAATTAAAGATTTATTTGGAAGTCTTTTGGACATCTTATCCATAAAAAAATATAAAAAACATATGGGTTTGGTATCGATATGGTGTGGAAAGATTCATTTGGAGTAAGACAACACAATGAGAGTTTAAAACACAATTTTTTTCAAATAATAGCTAAAAGAGGAAACCATATTTTTAATAATATTTACTATTCATATAGCATAATTATATTATTCTAGTTTTATCAAAAGGCTTATAGAAAAACACATCAAAGGATAATTTTTATACAAGAATAAAAATATGAAAAAGGTCTCAAAAATAATGAGAAAGGAGTAATTTTTTATAGTGTCTAGGATGGAACATTTTTGGGAATCCATTCCATAATATAACAATGTGATCTACAATGTAGTGTATGATGTAGGGGTGCAGTCACTTTAAAGTACTGTATGAACCATTATTATTTTGGGATATTACATTTTGATTGTATGAGTCCTTCAAGAGGTGTGTTTTTGTTTCAAGGATATGACTAACACTTTTTAAATATTCATTTTCTTATAATAGGAATGTTTCTAGGTAACACATTGAAAGATATATAGTAGGATAGATAGCTTGGGATGTTACCACTTTATATTATGACATATCAATTTGTGTTGTACTCTAAATTAGCTTCATAGATAACGTCAATCTAGGAACCAATCATGCATTTTTATTCTTCTTATATAAACATTGATGGGATTTTAGTAGAGGTGTTGAGTATTGTATAATGCATTAAGAATAAATCTTGTTTTATCACCTAAAAATACTAGACATTGTATTTTTCATGTCATCAATCCTTGTGTTAGAACATTTCAATAGCATTTTCCATAAGTGGTAGGAGATCTTAATGATTTATGTAATCATTTATGTACTATAATTAGATAAAAGATATCCTCTTCAGGGTTAAACACATTTTATTCAATTATGATTATGGATTCTCAAAAAATGTTGGTATTGGATTACCTAAAAAACCTTAAATGGAATTGAATCATAAGTTTTAAACCATGGGATATTGCAATATATAAGATAAATCATTTTGGACATAGTTACACTCATATATAATTACAATTTTTTTGTGATATTATACTTACATTTGCAATACTGAGGATTGGACCAAATTATTATATTTTCATTGATAGATTGATCCTTATTAAACATTAATATTGATTCCATATAATGAACAGTATTTTATTATTGAACCTTCTTGTTTCTTAGATCTACATTCAATACTAATGTACACTAACTTTGTTGATATATTATTTTATCTTGTGAAATTATTTTATAAGTTTAAGGGAAATAATAACATGACACGTTCAAAATTAGGTGTTCAGATCTTCAACAGGAATTAAAGAATAACATGGAAGTTAATCCTTTATGATTTTATATACATATTGTAAGATATTCCTTTTTTCATAAGTAA
>JARHVA010005094.1:650000-655000 GCA_037957365.1 Torreya grandis
GTAGTACTAGAAACAAAATGATATTGCCACTTGATGTCAGGGAAAATAAATTATTTTTATAGCAACAAATAATGTAATAAGTAATCAGATATTCAAGAGACATATAACATATAACATTAACATGACTTGTATACCTAGTTCGGTGGGAAAAAAAATAGAATATAACATTAAATAAATGACTTTTGTTTTCTATATATTTAGATATACATGTATGAAATACATTTGAATTAGTTTTATGCATAAACCTAGATTGCGAGAATATCTATTTAGATACAAGAAATTACCATAAAGTAATATAAGTTGTCATAAAACAATACTCTAAGTGGACCCCTAGTTTGATTTTTGTTTAAATTTGATGATAAATTTGATTATCATTAAGATTAGTATGAAGATAAATATCCTTCATTTCAGGGTTGAACCCTCAAAATTTAGAACCCTCCTTTCAAATGTATAAAGTATTTAATTAAATTCAAGTTCTATAAACTCCTTATGTATTAAATTTTGTCTAAGTAGCCAACTTTGCACCCTCATATCTTTGATTGTGCTTCATCTCATGACTTCAAATTTAGTGCATAATAATAAGAGACTAATGTGATCAAAATATTATGACCAACTCCTATAGACTCATCCACACACGGTAATGATTACGTCAACAAATTTTGTATTTAGATTATCTACCACTAAACACAAAATGTCTAGATGATAAAAATCAAGAACCAAATGAATTCCACTCATGCACACACTTAAATTCTTTGCACATACTCAAATCACCATATTAATATATGAACATCAATGACATCCATAATGCCACTTTTGACATCAATGACAATCATATGACCAAAAATCCCCTCCTTAGTCATTGATGGCAAACAAAATGCTCTAATCTTCTAATACTAAGATCCTTCTCTTGCATTAGCTTCTAATGAATTTTAATAAACTTATTTATACCCAAAATTTTCCCCCTTAGGCAATGGGGCATTTGCCTATACTTAGCTTGGATATATGTTCTACTCTTTGAAAATTTTAAAAAGAGCATTTATACATTTTCTCCATGTCACTTTTGCCAAAACTCAACTTGGACATGTGTTCTACTTCTTCTTTGATAAAAAGCATTTGCACTTGTTCTCCCCCTTTGACATCAATGGAAAAGGGACTCCAAATTTCTCATGTTTGTCAAAATTTTTCTTCCCCTTTATCAGTTAAAGGAGTTTGTTCAACAATCTACAACCAAAACCTCATTAGAAATTTTCAAAAATATGCATACCTATGTTTCCTTTTCTCTCTTCTTCTTAGGATTAACAACGATTCTATAATACTCCCCCTAGACTCATGCTCTATCACTAGCATCTAGTGATGTGATGTAGGAGCCACCACTCTCAATTTATGTCTTGGATATTCAAATTATTCTTTGGGAAGAGGTTTGGTTTATATGTCTGGAATTTGATCTTTAGTCGGCGCATACTCCATTTGTGACCTCTTGATCTACAACCTTTTCTCTTAAGAAGTGATACTTGATTGATAATTTCTTGGTTTTAGAATGCATCACTATATTATTTGATATGCTAATAGCTATTGATTTAACACAAATAATAAAGATATGTGATTTATAGTCTACCTTGATGTATTTTAATGTTTGCTTCATCTATAAAACTTGAGTACAACATGCCACTGTTGCCACATACTCTACTTCTTTTGTGGAAAGAGTAACTGACTATTGCTTTTTGCTAATCCATAAAACAAGTTTGTTTCCAAGTAAAAATGCACCACCGCTAGCACTTCTTCTATCATCGACACATCATGCCCAATCAACATCTATGTATTCTATCAAAGTGAAATATTCACTTGTAAGATACCATAGGCCATATTCAATTGTGTTGTTGATGTATATAAGGATCCATTTGACTAAATTGACATGTGATTCTTTAAGGGCATCTTGAAATCTTGAAACTATGCACACTGCTTGCATGATATTAGGTTTTGATGTAGTTCGGTATAACGAGATACCTATCATTGCGCTATACAAAATATGATTTGCATAAAATAACTCATCATATTTTCTCAACTTACATCTAGATATCATGGGAGTAATAACTGAATCTCTACCTTTCATTCCAAACCTATTGAGCATTTACTTAGCATATTTGTTTTAAAATGTAAATATCCCTTCATTAGTTTGTGTTATTTATAGATGAAGGAAGAATGAAAGTTATTGAAGCATACACATACCAAACTCAGTTTGCATTTGTGTAGAAAATTATTTTCACATCTTGTTATTGCTACCACCAAATATGATGTCATCTACTTAAACAATAACAATCAATAAATGCTCACCTTTTAATTTAAAGTATAGATTATTGTCTGCACATCATTTGTTGAATCCTTGTTGTCATAGGTATTAGTCTTATCTTGAATACCATGCTCTAGGTACGTATCTTAGATGATACAAATATTTCATCAGCTTGCATACATAATCTTCTTCCTTTGATAGCTAAAAACTTTCAAGTTGTTCCATGTAGAATTTATCTTCTAGCTTCTTATTCAAGAAAGTATACATAACATCAACTTGATAGACTTTGAACTTTTTTATAAATAGAAAATGCTAGAAACACTCTTATATCTCCCCATCTAGAAACTAGAGCAAATGTTTTCTCAAAATATGTGCCCTCAACTTGTGCATATCCTTTACACACTAATCTTGGTGTATTCCTTATAATAGTTCCATCATCATTGAGTTTATTTCTAATGACTCACTTTCTACCTATTGAATTCTTATTTGAAGGACCTAGAACTAATTAGTAGGTTTTTATCTTTTTAACTTGGCTCAATTCTTATTTCATGGATTTTAACCAATTCTCATCTTTGATGGATTAAACATAGTTCTTGGGGTCAATTTCACACATTAGAGAAAAACTTACATGTTCCTTGTTTATTGTAAATCTTCTCCTTCTCTAAACAACTTCATTCTTATTACCAATGATCTAATTTATAGGATGATATTTTTGATCAAATCTTGTAGGTGTTTTTCAATTTACTTCATCATGCTCTTCATTATCTTCAACTTCACAATCTGATTCTTCATTATAGATTTATTTTTTAGTTTTAACATGTTTCAATCCTTCTTCAACTTTGACATTGATGATGTCTAATATCTTGTGTAGCCTTTGCTTTGGGTGGAATAAACAAGGAATATTCCTTAATCACATATTGATTCAAAGATTTCCAATTTTCCCTCATTTTTCCTAATGTAGCATTTCTTCCAGACACTCTGAAGTACATAACATATACAATATTTTCATATCATAGTTCATAGGGAGTTTTATCACTACTTATCTTTAGTTAAACTCTATCCAAGATATATACTACAGTTGGGCTTACTTCTCTCTAGTATTCGTCAAATAACTTGGCCTATTTTAGCATTGTTTTGGCCATCCTTGATTGACATGTTTTTTCTTTCAACAACTCCACTATCCTATGGATTCCTTACCTATAGAGTAATGAATTTTAATTCCGTGCTTTTCATATTACTCTATGAAATTATTTGAGACTAATTCTCCACTTTTATCATATCTTAAACATTTGATTTTTTGTCCAATCTCATTCTCTACATAGTATTAAATATCTTGAATCTGTCAAATGCATGAGACTTATCATTAAAAAGGATACCCATGTTAGTATTGAGTAATCATTTATAAATAACATAAATTATCTTTCTCATTTAGTACTTATTGTCTTAGTAGGACCACAAATAGCAGTATAAACTAATTTTAGACACTTTGTAGTTGCACACTTCTTTAATTGAAATCTAACCCTTGTTTGCTTTCCATGTTGAAATTATTTTCAAGTATTATCTATAAATTTGGTTATCTTAGGCATGTGTCTAACACACTTATTTGAGCTACATTTACCAGGTTGTCAAAATTGACATGGCCCATTCTTCTATGCCATAACTAACTCTCATCAATCTTTTCTGTTAGGAAACTATTACCATTCACTTCAACAAGATTATAGATATTGTTTAATGTAGTGTCTATGAGTTTGGTTATCTTAGGCATGTGTCTAACACACTTATTCAAGGTTACATTTCCCAGGTTATCAAAATTGACATGGGTGATTCTTCTATGCCATAAACAACTCTCATTAATCTTTCCTATTAGGCAACTATTACCATTAACTTCAACATGATTATAGATATTAATAACTAATCTTATAAACATCCTTAATTTCTATCCTTTTTCATTAAATATGACTTTATATCCATTGTCGCACATTTGACTGACACTTACTAGATTATGTTTGAATCCTTCAACATAAAAAACATCATGTGTAGGAAATGCCCCATATATATTCAAGGTTCCTTTACCTATTATCTTAATTGTAGTGTTGTCTCCCAAGTTGATCAATCGTTACTAACATCTACTTAGTTTGATGAACTTGCTCTTGTCACCAGTCATGTGCTTTGAGTAACACCTATCTATTACCTACAAATTTTGCTCCTTAGCATGCAATGTAGTTTGAGAAATCATAGGTTTATCTTTCATGTTTCACACATCCTTGAGTTTCTTATTTGGCTTATTTTTCTTCTTTTCAGAGATATTTGAAACTATGTTCACCCTGGGAGGTATTTCTTTCTTCTTACTTTGTTTTTTTGGTTTTACAAACCTTTTTCTTTATTATTTAGCTATGTGATGAAAATTATTGTAATTATAACATATTACACTTGTATCTAACAAGGGAGGAAATAAATTTTTGTTTAAAAAATTTATTCTCCTTTTAGGTACAACTCTACATTCAATAGCCCTATGACGAAAATGATTATAGGTATAGCAATAACCATAGAAAGATAAGGAAAACCTAGTAATAGCATTTTTTGTGTAGTATGAGGAGCTCTTTCAAACTCTAGCTTTTTCATGTCTCTAACTTTTTTATATCCATTTCCATCAACTACCTTTGTCTTATTTTATTCAAGATTCTCTTTAGATTTCTTCACATCAACTATGCTT